>JARNME010000185.1:0-97135 GCA_030179655.1 Scaptomyza flava | reverse complement strand
AATATGGCGATAAGTAAAACCTTTAACCTTTATTCGTGGTTCACCAACAGAGAGCGCTACTAGTAGTGGCATCAAATGCCGAAAACAAAATTTTATTTTTATTCTTTGTTTCTTTTTTTTTTAATTTTTTTATTTTTTTATTTTCATATTGAAGCCTTAATTTCTCTTCTTTTAATTAGTTTTAACGCGTCCAAAAATATTAGTCTAATGGGCAGAGTTATCTCGCAAGGTTGCGGTTTCGACTAACGCGAAACAACCAAAACGCCGCATACCTTTAGGCTATCATGGAATTTATTCCGACAAGCAGTATACTACACTCTCCCCGGCCAAAATCACACTTTGGGGTTGAATAAACAACAACAAAAGGGTGATCACCGCTTGTAGGTGAATTAGTGCTTAAGATCTTTTGCATGGTATTTGCCAATAAACTTGCCCTGTAAGTTTTCCACCTCATAGTTACAATTACCAAGTTTACGTCTTATACGTGATTTTACAAAATTCGGGGCCAATTTAGCATTGTACCCTTGTGTGAAACAGCTTTGTTTGAAATTACGTCGGTAGACCTCATCTCCGTCTTCGAAGTCTACTGCTCGACTTCTCAAGTTATAAGTTCGCTCGTTGCGGTCATATTGTTGTTGAATGCCTTTTTGGGCTTTAACACGTAACAAGTCGAAAGAGTCGTCTCTGTCGAAACGAACCGAGCGGTCTTCTAGGAGATTCAACTTGCGCAAAGGTCGTATACTGCTCCATTAGTAACCATATGCTGGCCGAACGCTATTCTGTAGGGCTGGTATTTATCGCGGAGTGCTTACTAGCGCGCAACGCACAACTTATGTGGCTGAGCTGCACATCCCAATTTGTCTGATCTGGATTTATATAGGTTTTGATAGCAGCTATAATTGACCGATTCACTCGTTCCGCAGCATTAGCTTGGGGGGAGTACAAAGCCGTATATACGTGCTCGATTTTATACTTTTTCAGCAACTCATTAAATTTATGCGATTTAAATTGTACGCCGTTGTCCGAAACGATCGTTTCGGGCACGCCGAAGCAATTAAACAATCCTTCCTCCATAAATCTAATGATAGCCTCAGCTGTGAACTTTTTCACCGGCAGCAAAAACGGAAATTTGAAAAATGGTCTAGGACTACAAAAATTCCTACATGGCCAGCGCGGCTGCGGGGATACGGACCCAGAAAATCTATGTATAGCCTTTGGAAAAATCTTTGGCTCTCAGTCGAAGTCCCTAACGGCGGTCTTAGTGGTTGGTTCGAATGTTTGGTACATTTGCAAACAGTGCAGTTGTTTATGAAATTTTTTACGTCTGCAACCATATTGGCCAGAAAAGATACCTGCGTAACCGATCCAGCGTCTTATTAATGCCACCATGAGCAGCCAATGGTCTTCATGGTGCTGTCTTATGACTTCTGTCACCAGATTTGAGGGAATCCACAGCTCCAACATAAATCATCCGTTAAGTGTTCACCGGTAGCATGTTCAGTCCGCCGATATATATAATTATCAATGATTTTGACATCACCAATCGGACAATTTTGCTCACTTATTCTGACCCTAAGCTGCTGATAGTCTGGAGAATTGAATGCGTCAGATTTCATATCTACAATATCTCCTAGGCTGACTGCTGAAATTGTCTCAGAAAGGACACGCGATAGAGCATCCGGCACCAGATTGTCACTTCCTTTTCGGTGACAAATTTTAAAATGAAATCCCTGTAATCTCAGGGCCCATCTAGCTAACCTAGAACTAAGGTCAGTTTGTGACATCAGCCATTTTAACGACGCATGGTCCGTGATAATTGAAAATTCTTGACCCTCAACACAAGGTCGGAATTTTTTTACACACAAAATGGCTGCTAAACACTCTTTTTCCGTCACAGAATAATTCTTTGACAGTGGTTCAGCTTACGGGACATGAAGGCAATAGGCACGTCATTGCCTTGTTCATCCTTTTGCATTAACACACCTCCTACGCCCGTGTGACTTGCATCGCAATGAATGGAAAAAGGGACAGAAAAATTTGGACTATGCAAAAACTGGGGCTTTACACAGCTCATGCTTTAGCAGCTCAAATGCTTGCTGGGCCTCATCTGTCCAGTTAAACTTTTTTCGACTCTTTAACGTATCGGTGATGGGCGCAGCAATTCCTGCGTAGTTTTGAATGAACTTATGATACCATCCGGTTACTCCTAAGAATCTTCTTACTTCCCTGACAGATCGAGGAATCGGGAAGTCTCTAATGGCGGAGATCTTTTCGGGGTCTGTCTGAATCGTTCCGTTTCCTATAATATGTCCTAGGTATTTTACTTCCTGCCTGCAAAATTGCTCTTCTCTACATTAATAGTTAAACCTGATTGCGATAAGCAAGTTGCTAATTCGGACAAGACCTCGAGATGACGATTGAAATGTTCAGACACCGCCAACAAATCATCTAAGTAAATAAAAATTTCATTCCTTAAATTTGCAGGAATGACCCTGTCCATTAATTTGGACATGGTTTGAGGCGCGTTGGATAACCCAAACGGCATGACCGTGAACTGGTATAAGGGTCTTCCAGGTACCGTGAAGGCAGTTTCTCGCGGGCAGCGCTATCGAGCGGAATTTGCCAATAGGCGTCCTTCAGATTGATGCTGGATATAAACTCGGCTTTTGGCAGTCGACTCAATATGCCATCAATAAGTGGCATGGGATAAACATTTTTAACAGTCACCGCGTTCACCTTACGACTATCAATACATAGCCGCACTTTGCCTGGCTTCCTAACTAAAACTACTGGAGACGACCATGGGCTGTTGGACTCTTCTATAACCCCGAGCTTCACCATTCGGTCTATCTCTGCATACATCAGTTTTTCAACCGCTGGTGACACAGCGTAATGGCGCTGCTTGATGGGCTTTGCGTCTCCGACATCAATTTCATGCGACAAATAGTGTGTCCTTCCGAGGCCTCTTTTTACAAATGAAGGAAATTGTTCAATGGCTTTATTTAGTTGTTGTTTTTGGTCAGCTGCAAGAACAATTTCTGGCTCAATAGAATTAATGCCTTCTACGACTGGGATGTGGGTTTTAGTTGCCATGAAAAGCGGCAACAGGTCAAACGCACTCCAAAAGTCAATTCCTAGGTATAAATCTTGATCAAGTCTAGGTACGATATAAAAAGTTAAAGCTTTGGTCTTATGCTGATAAACAATATCGGTGCTAATCTTCCCTATAATATTTTGCTTTTGGCCGTCTGCGGTGCGGACAGTCGATCTAACAGGCTTGAACGGGAACTCGTTATTAATCAATTCAGTTGCTAATTTGCCACCAATGCAACTGACCGTTGCCCCGGTATCCATCAACCCACTAAGGGTTCTGTTAAGAAGCTGGACGGATGCTTAAGGACGTAAGTCTTGTCTGTTTCCTACTACGGAGCTAACTAAAGCCTGTAGCATCTCCTTACGCCGTAATTTATAGGATACCCATCGCTTTTTATTTCTATTTTTTCTGTGAGTAAGGTTTGTACTAGGATTCTGATGGGCGTGCAATTGAAAATGTTGGGACATAAGTGGGGTATTCGACGTATCTGGGGAATTTACTTCAGCGTTGTTTAACAGTGAAGTTATTCGGGGTTCGTATTCATTGCTGAAACAGGTTTGCGTGCACTGGTCAGTACACGCTTTGGCCGTTTTTTGAAATACATGTTTGACAAGATGGTCGATAGGTGTCTGGTTTGCCACACCCGTAGCAAAAAACACTGCGATCGGCTAGGCAATCTTGGAATCGGTGCCCCACTGTTCTGCAATTCCAACAGGTGAGCGCGATAGCTGCAATTTCGCCTTCGAACTCATCGCCTGTGTTGGGAGTATCATCAGGTTGCTCTTCATGTTCGACGATCTCGCTGACTTGGGGTCTGGGTCTAGGCCTATTCATCGGCAAGATAGGTTTTGCCAGTACCTGCATAAACCGCTCCCGCTTTCGCACCACCTCCCGTAATTGTCATACGCTATATATGGGCACAAACAAAATTTCATGCTGCGTTTCTGGGAGAAGATTTGCTCGCAACACTTCTAGTAATGACAATTCTGGCATGGGCTGCACTAATTTATCCGCTAACGTCATTATGGCTTCATAAACACGTCAAAGTTCTCACTAAATTTTTGCTTGCGCTGCGAGATAACTGTACGAATTTCTAAATCCGTGCGCCCATCTCTAAACTGTGCTTGAATTGCCGCACTTAGAGCTCTCCATTCGATCGAGGTAGTGCTTTTGTGGTATCGCCAAAACCACTCACTGGCTCTACCTTCAAATAAATTGCTAGCATGCTGGGCTAACAGTGTAAAGTTTCCTTCTAGAGTCTGGTGTGTCAGGGCTTCGACGCGGTATAGAAAATCTTCTACTGATAGAGACGAATGCCCAGAAAATCGTAACTTCCAATTGGAAATAATTTGGCTGATTTTATCAGTACGCAATTGGGAAGAAGAAGCCGACATGTTTGGGGCTACTGATGGCGCTGCCGGCACCGGTACATAATCGCCACCTGGTCGATTGGGCAAGCCTATAAATTCGTCAAACGATTGATGATGGCTTGTACCTGCAATGCCCGGGCCTGAGGCTGTAGCCTGCAGTCTTTGAAACCCAGCTTCTATTGACTGAGATATAACAGCAGTTTGCTGATGCAAAACAGCAGCCATTGCATTTATTAAAGCCTGTTGCAGAGAGGCTGCATCTTGTTGCACACTGTGGGTGCCTGAACTGAATGCTGCTGCACTCGTATGCTGATTGGAACCTGCCGGTTGAGTGGCATCTGCGTACAGTGGTGGTTCTTCTAAATTCGTCACCGGACGATTCTGTGCAGAAGCCGACGACTGCGCCACAGTGATTGGCTGGACAGTTGCCGAATTTGAGGCACTTTTAGACCTGGTCGTAATACCCGACGTACCGGGTTGAGCTTCTGCCATTTCCTGCGCTAAATTTAATGTTGACTTGCTCAAGGCCGTTCGACAAACTGGACAAATTGTTGTACTTCCCTGATTGGGGTTAAGGCACGCGTGATGAAAGAAATGGTTGCACCTGGTGGCTATTAATTGATTAGGATGCTCCACTTCTCTAGTGCATACACAACAAATGGTTTCGGGTTCAATGGGCATTTCGAGTTGAAGATCTTGGTAAGCACAACAATTAGCAATAATATAAAAATGTTAATACTTAATAATTTAAATTTTTATATCGATTGAATATTTTTGTGTTGATTTAATTATTTTGATTAATTTACCTATTGAGTAGATTATCGATATATAAATTTTGTTTTCTTATTTTATTTGTTTGTTTTAAGTTTAGCAAATGAGAACATATATATAATCGGGAAAATCATGCTTACACTGCAGGTAACAGACAGTTAAGTCTATTGGTTTGAACTGGTAGCAGAAAGGGACGAGACAACAGAAGTTGAATTTATTAAGACACTTACAAAGCGCGGCAAGCTGTAACTATGGCCACAAACTTGTTTCCAGCCACTTTTGAAAATATCTTCAACATTATTTTTCATTAAATTTCTGCATCCATTCGTGCTATCGTACAAAATAGCGTTATAAATGAAATGCTAACACTGAAAGATTAACATTCTTGTGCGACTAACTAGCTACTACTAGTCCTCATTCCAGCACAAGTATGTTTCGTTAACTAACCTCTGTAAGGGAAAGGATTAAAGCCTGAGCGGATGGTCATAGATCTAGTCCACAGTTAAACCATTTTTCCAGCCTAAGTTTTGCACTTACTAGGGTGACGACAAAGGTGATATTTTTCGATTGGGCAGAAGTCAAAAAGTTTACTTCGGTTTCCGCAATCTACACCAATGTTGTAGTCTTGTCGCGACTTTTGATATGCGATATAAGTGTTAACCTATAAACCACTAAATATTTAGGCATATCTCTACTACAAGACTCGGACAAAGAAAAGAATGACACGAAGGAGGTGAAAGTCTTTGATGTTGCTGACTTAATAAAAAATAAAAAAAAACATATAAATGTTTGTTATGTACCAAAAAACGTAGTTTCGACCCTGTGTTTGGGCATCAATTTGTTCAAACTTATTTAAACGCTTTGACCCTGAAGGTGGGCTTCAAATAACTCTTACGCATTGGCCTTAAAGTTGGGTGCCAAATTATTAGTACTGTAACATGTCACGTTTAACGAGCTGGTGTGATTGGTCTCTGAAAAGCATTGGTACGCGCTTGCGGCCGGCCGATGCTCGTCGCTGTTGGGAGTGGGTATAGAAAAATGCTTTGAGACTTGCTCGGGACAGTAATAAATAATTAAATTTCGCGTACCTAATGAGGAGGTTAAGGATAGGCGCGGGGATGGAGGAAGTTACAAAGGATAGGTCCACTACACTATAACGACTACCGATCAAAACCAAAAAACAAAAATTTATTTCCTATTTTATTTTTTTTGTGGCTTCTCCGAAGCCGTCGCCCACCCTACCATGATCCTTCATGGCCGAATAAAATCAAGGATCCCTAAAAAAAATTCTTGACGACTACCCCGCTTCCCTATAGTGCAGCATGATTTTCCCTAAAAAAAATGTAAATTTAGTTCATAGTATTTAGAGTTGAAAATTTATTAAAGAAATTCATAGTTATTTTCTAAAATTATGTAAAACATTATTTCAAAAAAAATTTATATATATTGATCTCATCAAAAGATATAAGATTATTATTATATTATTATTATATTTATTTATTTATTTCTTGTTGTAATATTACTTAAGGCCAAGCCGAAGAGTATGCAAGTGTAGCGTACAGGTAAATTAACAATAACGAAAGTTAAACAAAAAAAAAACACTACAATTGTAACGCACTTGCTAGATTGACGCGTTGGGTTTGTTTCTGCAGAAACAACAAAAACAAGTGGAAACGTTGCAGTCGGACGCAACCGACTGCGGTATACTCGATACCAGTATTAAAAATTTTGATGCCCATCCATGTGGGATGTCAATTGCTATCTTCATAACAAATTTGGTGACTCTAGCTCAAAGTTTGTAAAAGTGGGGAAAGGGGGGCTGGGGGCGGTATGGTTGGGCGTGGCATCCAAATTTTTGCTGCAGATCCTTGTGGAATGTCAAATGCTACCTTGATACCAAATTTGTTGACTCTAGCTGAAAGTTTGTATAAGGTGGGGAAAGAGGGGCTAAGGGGCTTGGGGCGGTATGGGTGGGCGTGGCATTCAAATTTTTGCTTCCGATCCATGTGGGATGTCAATTGCTCTCTTCATACCAAATTTGGTGACTCTAGCTCGAAGTTTGTATAAAGTGGGGAAAGGGGGGCTGGGGGCGGTAAGGTTGGGCGTGGCATCCAAATTTTTGATGTAGATCCTTGTGGAATGTCAAATGCTACCTTCATACCAAATTTGGTGACTCTAGCTCAAAGTTTGTATAAGGTGGGGAAAGGGGGGCGGAATGGATGGGCTAGGCTCCAAAACTTTGATGCAGATTGTTGGGGGTCGTTGCCAGCTATCTTCCTACCAAATTTGGTGGCTCTAGCTCCACTACTCTGGAATATACACGCATTCCCGTTTTTGACGAAGCGTTGGGGCAGATGGGGGTGGCTAGGGCGGTATTGGTGGGCGTGGCATCCAAACTTTTGATGCAGTTTTTGGGGGGTCATCATCATCTATCTTGGCACCAAGTTTGGTGAATCTAGCTAAAAAACTGTGGGAGATATAGGCTTTTCTGATTTCTAAATGCGGGGGGCTGGGGGCGGGATGGGTGGGCGTGGCTCCAAAACTTTGATGCAGTTCTTTTGGGGTCGTTACCAGCTATCTTCCTACCAAATTTGGTGGCTCTAGCTCCACTACTCTGGAAGATACACGCATTCCCGTTTTTTACGAAGCGTTGGGGCATCTGTGGGCGGCTAGGGTGGTATTGGTGGGCGTGGCATCCAAACTTTTGCTGAAGTTTTTGGGGGGTCACCATCAGCTAAATTGGCACCAAATTTGGTGGCTCTAGCTCAAAAACTGTGGGAGATATAGGCTTTTTTGACTTTAAAATTCGGGGGGTCTGGGGGCGGAATGGGGGGGGCGTGGCTCCAAAATTTTTGATGCAGTTTTTTGGGGAATGCTAGTAGCTATCTTCTTACCAAATTTGGTAGTTCTAGCTGTAAGGGTGTGTGAAATATGCGGATTTATCGTTTTTGAGTTATCGAATTTATCGATTTGCCAGCCCCCCAGTTATCGTAGAACCCCAATCTTGACACTTTAATATACTATCCCATAGATAAAGAGAATTGGAAAGTGTCAAGTCCCTAGCTTGAAGGGTGTGGAAAAAACTTGCACACATACGGACGGACAGACGGACAGACACCATGACGGACATTGCACAAAACCAATATACTCTTTACCTTCGGTATCGAGTATAAAAATTCCATCAATGTACCAAAGCTCTCGATATCATTTTTGGCACAAGTCGCGGAAGGCGCTTGTACCCATAACCACAAATGATTAAAATTGAAAGCTTTCACTCACTCGTTTTATGTGTCCCACGCTGAAAGATCTTTCATGTGTGTGAGCGGTGGTTGCTGAAACAAAAAGAATTATGGCAAAGGGGGTCGAGATCTAGAGGGCGCTTTTTGTTGTTTAAGCATAAGTCGAAGCTTAAAGCTTTTGCTTATGACAACTAACACAAGACTAAACCTAACATAATTTATAATTTTGTAGGAGGCTATAACCGTGGGTGGGTGTCTCTGGTCGCTATTAGGTTAGGTTATGTTTAACATGTGAGACACCTGCATGGGGGAGCCGAAGGGTATTCAGCACAGGTCGTAAGTATATAAGTAAACCAGATCCGCACACTAAAAGATCCGTGGATGGTCACAGGCTGATCTCATGATAAACTACAGCGGAAAACGCTCGTCGCACCTTAGACTCGCACCATATGTACGCCACTCAAGTTCGCACTCCAAACTTGGTGCCTTCTCTGCCATACAATATTAGAGAAAGATATGGTTCTTATACTGATCGCACTGGATACACCACTTCAACTTACCCAATGGGAGTTGGCACTTGTTGAGGGGGGGAATAACTCGCGTCTAATGAAGACCTCTACCGGGTCAATTATGCGTCTGCCTTTGGCACAGCGGCGAGGTAATTTTTTTTTTAAGGCGAACACTGCAACTTTATAAGGGGGTAGCTTTTCTGCGGACGTTTTTGTTGCTTATTGTCTTATATGTTTTTATACGGTCTCATCAACTTTTCGCTTGACTGCACTTGGGTTTTTTTTTTTTTGTCTAACGCGTTTGATAGATGCGCGACCACAACTTTACTTGCACCGTACTTGCGACCAAAATAGCCCGAGCTAGGTGCCGGAAATGGTTTTTGGGGCAAGGTTTAGTGTGCCTGCATGATATTAAAGATTTTGAGGGATTTTTAATTGTCGTCCCTGATTTAAATATGGCGATAAGTAAAACCTTTAACCTTTATTCGTGGTTCACCAACAGAGAGCGCTACTAGTAGTGGCATCAAATGCCGAAACCAAAATTTTATTTTTATTCTTTGTTTCTTTTTTTTTTTAATTTTTTTATTGTTTTATTTTCGTATTGAAGCCTTAATTTCTCTTCTTTTAATTAGTTTTAACGCGTCCAAAAATATTAGTCTAATAGGCAGAGTTATCTCGCAAGGTTGCGGTTTCGACTAACGCGAAACAACCAAAACGCTGCATACCTTTAGGCTATCATGGAATTTATTCCGACAAGCAGTATACTACACAAGTGATAAGAAATACTGGCTGTTCGCCGTTTCCCCAGTTGTATGCTTCCATCTCTGTTTTCCCGTCTTATTACATTATTCGTCAATGGTTGTAGTGTAGTAGACTTGTAGTAATGTATGTATGTATGTTGCGGGTTGCCGGCAGCTTTGGATTTATGTTATTGTCATGTGTTAATTGCACATAACAATGTGTAAATTATGTGTGTATAATAATTGTGTATAGCTTGAGTGCAATTATTACTGTCCGCTATATGTATGATATAGGCAAGTATGATCAGGGTTGTGTGTTTAATGTAGAGGACTTGTACGTATGTATGTAAGTATGTTGGTACGGCTGCACATGCATACGTATATGCATATACAATTATAAATCTGTAAATTGATTGTAATGTACATATGTTGGAACTTGTATTTTGCAATAAAATATTAATCAGCATAAAATATTAATCAGCATAAAATATTAATCAGGTGTCATATGATGTATGTATGTATGTACGTACATACATACATATGTGCTGCATTGCAAAACGGAACACTGGACTCGGATCGAGTAAGTTCATACATATGTATGTTAATTAATATATTTTTATATATTAATTTTCAACGGATGTTGTTTTATGTAGGATTTTATTTGTGCGGACTAGGACACCAGTTTACCAATTTTGGACAAATTGGTATTAACATATGTATATGTCCATGTATGGGAATATGTGTTACAATATGGCGGATTATGGATGCCGGTATGTAAAACTTTTCACTCTCAGAATTTTAAGAAATAAAATTGCATTACTTATCTTTTCTCCACGGAACTTGCTGGGGCGAATGGAAGGATATCCGGCTCGAAGGACCAATGTTTGTAGAGGAGTGGTTCCAAGATAGTAATGCTGACGGTGGAGTTGTTTGGATTTTTGTAGCAGGTTTTTATTGTAGTTTGTTGTAGAGTAATTGTATTTGCATTTATATTTGTAGGACGTAATTGTATGCGGATGGGCACTTCTTATGTGTAGGGAAAGCGTACATAGATTAAAATCACGCTGTATTTGGAGTTAAGCTAAACGTTTCTATGTTAACTTAACTTGAACAGAGAGAGAGAGAGAGGAGTTACAGTTATAGCTTAAAGTAATTGGAGTTGAACGGCAAGATTCATGGTCCTGCGCAAATAACATATTTCTGAACAATTTGAAGAACCATAAATTCTGTCATAAACAGTGTGTGTATATATTCACAAAAGAAGCATGTGAGGTTTATATTCACAAAAGAAGCATTTGAGGTTGGCCGATTGTTTGCCTCCCCACAATACATTTATACAAATATTATTATTTTTATTTTCATCTTTACTATAGAAAGACAGATGCGAAATACATATATATGAAGTAAATATCAAGGAATGAACGCAATGTCAACATTAACAGAATTTAAGTTTAACATAATTATGGTACGGTGAAGGGTATAGAATAAACATAGCATAAGAAAGCTGAAAAGAGCAGCGCAAGAAGAGCGGAGGTCTTGTGCGCACTCCCACGATCCAAATGTCGTGACCCACGATCGAGATGTCGCGACCCACAAAAGCGAAAAAAGGGCACGATCAGGCCGAGCTCGAGACGATGAGGTTAATCGGCGAGTGCAAGTGAAAGCGATCAGACGTGACCGCGGGTGGCAAAGCAAAAGGAGTGTGAAACGTAAAAGAAAATACAGTGTCAAAGACATTTTTCTAAAATAAAGACTTACATTGGCGTGGACGAGACTCCCACCTGGAAGCTTGTTAGAGATTGTAAGAAAACTCTAAGTGGGATAAAGAAACGTAAGCCACTAAATAAAATAAGAATAATTCCCAAACACTCCTGTATTTTAATTTTGCCCTGAGAGGCGCTAAACATATACATCCCCACACCATGACCGAAAGCTTGCCAAATTTCACAGTAGGCACAATATTTTTAGCATGGAGGGCTGTTTTTGGCTATCGCCAAACTTTTTCTGGGCCATCGTTACAGTATAACATGATTTTCGTCTCGTCACAGAAAATCACGTCGTTCCAGTACTCCGGAGGATTGTTAGCATTTATTATATCGAAGTTTAAACGTATCTCAATATTAATAGCTGAAAGCAATGGCTTCTTCCTTGCTACATGCGATGAGTATTTGTGGATATCGAGTACTTTTCTCACAGTCTCAGGGCACACAGTCTTATTGAGGTTTGTTTTGATGTCATTAACCAACTCTCTAAGGCTTGTTTGCGGTTTATTGTCCACGATTTTAGGATATGTGAACAATCCCGTCGAGAGAGCTTTGGTGGTCTGCCTTTAGAGCTGTATAACTCCAGCCTTTTTTCTTTTTCCGCACGATTAAGAATATTGCAAATTGTTCTAAGTTTATTTAGTTATTTATTTAAATATTGATGATACATTTAATAGTAAATAATATTCTAACTAAAAGTGCAATAGGGGAAACTAGTAACAAGACCTTAGACCCTAACGTGTTTTCATGTTATATGTCATTAAATATGTTGCAATTTCTTAAAAATGATGAGATTCTATCGATGTTTTTTTGTTAATAGTAGAAAGTACAGAAGATGGGGATTGGTTGTGAAAAATAGAGAGCCGGATATTATCAAATTTGGGGCAGAAGTCAAGTATGTGGGTTGTGGTTAAGTCCTGTCCACAATGTTGACAGGTGGGCTGAGAGTTGCCAGAAAGGAGGTAGGCGTGAGTAAGTTGGCAGTGTCCCATTCGTAGCCGGGAGAATGCGGTGGTGCTTGTGGCGCCGCAATCTTTTGGAAATTTAATCTTATCTGGAGTAGAATTTGCTTCTTTGTATCTGTGTTGGAAAGAGTTCCAGTCTAGTGCTTGTAGCTGTTTCAGGTGCGTGTTGAATGCTATCTGATGATCTTTTTCGATGCAGGGTATGAAGGTATATAGGGGCGACTGTGATGCGAGTTGGGCAGCCTCGTCGGCAGATTCGTTTCCAGATATTCCTTTGTGGCTAGGAACCCAAATGATTTTAATTTGGCTGGTTCTTTGATGCAAACATCCCTGAAGCTGCTCACTATCGGGTTCATGTTGCTTAGTTTTTTAATAGCTTCTATTGAAGAAAGGCTGTGCGTACAGATGACGAATCGTCCTTTTTGCCGTTGGGCAGATCGAACTGCATGCAGGATGGCCGTTGCTTCTGCTGCAAACACCGAGCAATAGTCAGGAAGCCAGCCGGCTGATAAGTCGCACCTGATGTATCAACGCAGGCGAATGCAGTTACGTTTTGGTTCTTAGTTCCGTCGGTGAACAACCAATTCCAGTCCCCAAGGCGTAGTTCGGATGACTCTTCTGCGAAAGCGCATCGGAATACTCCGCTAGGAGTGGAGTTTTTTGGATGTTTTCGCAGTGTAGTGATGAGAGATGAAGACCGTTGTAGCCAGGGGGGGGGGGGGGGGGGGGTATTGAGGTGTGTTACTGGTTGGCGCAAGAATGATGTTAAGTTCCTTGCATAACGATGCACAGCGACGTAGAGTGGACGGAATTCTGTATTTTCTGTGGTGTTGCGTAATTTTGCGAAACTCAATTTGAAGGTGCCGGTTGGGTGTGCAGTATAGTTTTGGGATTAGCTTGGCAGTGGCTTCTTTGATTAAAGATTCAACCGAAGGCAAACCTGCCTCAGCCAAAATGCTTTTAGTTGGGGATGTTGGAAAGGCATTTATACTGCGTCGGACCGCAGTATGATATGCCGTTGTAAACAGCTTTACGTTGGACGCAGCACTCCACCCGAAAATGGGGAGTCCATACTGGATTTTAGACAATATCAGGGCTCTTGTAACGCCTATAAGTGTATTAACATCGATAAGTGAGTTGTTGCAACTTAGATATTTTATAATGTTCAGTTTCTTATATAAACTTTGTCTTAAATGAATGCAATGTTGCCTGAAGGAAAAATTAGATTCAAATATAACACCTAATATCTTAAGATATGGAACACGTTCGATTATTGAGTTATTAAAGCAGAGACCATTATATGTACAGAAGTGTTTTTTAACATATGTGTATAGTTTTACATTTGAAGGGGGACAGAGTAGCCCCGGAGGACTGACCCCATGTCTCTATTTTATCTAAAATCTTACAAAAAATTGAATTTAATTTTTCTGAGTCTTGCAGTTTGCTTAATATAATTAAAGCGTCGTCTGCATACATAAATAGTTTAACACTTTTATATTTAAGTACAATTTTGTTAATTTGCTCGAAAGCAATAATGAATAACACCACTGATAATGTCGACCCCTGAGGAATACCATTGTAAATATGGTGGTAGTTTGAGAGCTTAATTTAAATCTGGCTCTGAATGATCGATGGGTCAGAAAAGCTTTCACCAAGCTGAAGACTTTTGGACCCACTCCCAAAGACAGAAGCTGTTGAAGGATTGAATGGACACCGATGCGATCGAAAGCCTTTCGAAATCAGTGGCCAAAATGTTCAAGTGATTTCTAGTGGAAAGGGCATCCGACACGAAGTGTTGCACTTGCAACAGGGAGTCCATAGTGCTATGCTTCGGCTTGAAACCGGACTGATTGTCGCTTAAAAGTCTGTTTTTGGCGATGAACCACATCAGCCTGGACGCTAGGATTTTTTCAACAGTTTTGCCTATGCAGGACAGGAGAGAAATCGGACGAAAGCTACTTAATTCGGACATGGGTTTATTTGGCTTTTGGATTGGAATGATAATGGCCGATCTCCAAGTATGGGGGTAGCAGCCATTTTCAAATATTTTATTGAATATGTCCAGAAGTTTGACTTTGGCACAGTAGGGAATATTTCTTAACATGGGATATGTTATGCGATCACTTCCTGGAATTTTCCCCTTGGACTTATGCAGGGCCACTTCGAGCTCCGCCATAGTGAGATTTGCGTCTATAGATCTGGCTGGCCCAGACAAGTGATTGCCAGGGAATTGATTGTTAATGAATTTGTTTTTTAGTGAAATGTATTTATCGTTGAAGTTTTCGTCCATGGAGTATTTGGACCATGTTCTTGCAAATTCGTTTGCTATGTGCTGAAGTGGCGATTAATAATCCATGTTTTGACATAATAGCCGAGACTTGGGTCCGGTGTACACCAACTTGCATATTTATGTCTGCCCATATTTTTTTGTGGTGGATACTGGAGACATTATAGATGTGAGAGTTCTAAAACTCTATCTTTTTGCTTGCTTCACGCGAAACTTAAAATAAGCGTTAGCTTTTTTGTAACTTAATCATCAAGCCTTTGCCTCGAGCGGACGTGTTCTTTTTATTCGCAATGTTTCGCAGCTGTGTCGAGTGCAAAGCTGAAGCGACGCCGAGTCATCTTCGCTGCTTTGAAGCGGTGCAATGCGCTTCTCTTTGTCGGAGAGTGTTTCACTTGTCCTGCATTGAACTGTCTACTGATATTATTAAAACATTAACAATGTCGCCCAATCTCTTGTGGCAGTGTGATTATTGCCTAGTGTGTAATGATTCGCATGTTAAAATAGACGAGCTGTGTGCGAAAATCAATAACCTTGAAAAGCTCTACAAAGATTTAAATAATAAACTCAATAAGTCAAATAGTGCTGGTTCAGCAACAGACTCTCTGTTAGCTACGGCTCAACAAGACGTAACTGCAATCAGGGTTATTGAACCTACTCAACTGGTTGTCAGTGAGAGTGATGCACTCTCTCATCAAGGTGACGATTTTGTCACTGTACGGAGCCGACGACGAAGAGACGTGCTAACAACAACAATAAGCGCGTTGTTGGCGTCGCTCCCGCGTTTGATGGGCTGGAGGTGAAGCAGAGCTGGACATATTTACACATTGGTAAATTTTCAGCTAGAACGCAACCAGAGGCGGTGTTGAAGTTTGTCTTCGAAAAGTTGAAAAAGCAATCTGATACGCTTAAATGTTTTAAGCTTGTCAAGAGGGATGCTGACCCAGATTTATTGCACTCTGTCAATATTAAGCTTGGAGTTCCGGAACAGCATCTATCAAATGTTTATAACAATTCCTTTTGACCTCTGGGTGTTAGAGTCGCCAGATTTGTAAATAAACCGCGGCCTGATAAAGACAATACACCAGTTAATTCAGTAAACTTGAACCACCCACGAACATCCACACCAATTCCTCAACATCATACTTTGGTTTCATCAAAAAACCACTAAGTTTCGGCGCTACTGGTTGTTTTGAGGTTGCTGCTCACGCACTCACATCTGCATGTGCTAAACAACAACAAATACCAGCTGCACAATTTGCGCGAGAGCATAATCCCGCTCGTGCGCTCCTGACTTCGGACATTTATCAATCTTCGCTTCCACTGCACTCTCGATCGTTGCTTGGACAACAACAACAGGTGTTATCAATGCTTGCCCTTTGCGGCGTTCATAATGCTTCGGATGCTGTGGACTTTTTTCATCGGCACCCGCTCTTCTTCGCTGCTCTATCATCTGTTAAGTTTTTGAGTGAGTTAACATGCGCTTACAATCATAACTCTTCGCTCTCATCGATGCCTACGCTATGTGTGACTGCTGCGCTGGATTTGGCTGCTTTTGTTGCTTTTAATAGAGCTGCATCTTATATTAAGCTAACTTATTTGTTTATTGCTCAGCCGGTTGTGGATGAGCATTATTCTTACATTCTTCCTTTACTATCACCGCAAGTATTTATGCGCCATACGCATTATACTTCTCCCTTGCCTGCACCTGTTAACGCTCATGGGTGTAAGTATAAATCAAGTACTAGTTCTTTGAGAATATTTTTCCAAAATGTTGCTGGCATGCGGACCAAATCGCATGATGATCGTATGCCTACCTGTGATTCTGATTCTGACGTCATAGTATTGGTTAAGACTTGGCTCAATCCTAATTTCTTTGACGGTGAATATTTTGATACCCAGCTCTTCCATGTCTTCCGGAAAGACAGAGACACTGTAAGTACACAGTGCTCGAGGGTTGGTGGTGTTATTGTTGCTGTGCGGCAGTACTTGCGCTGTTGCACAGTAAATCTTAGCAACAATGACTCAGTTTTAGACCAGCTTGCGATCAATATTACGGGTCAATTTGAATCATTATTATTTGTGCATCTTATGCTCCACCGAATAGCCCACTTGAATTGTATGAAGCACATATTGCAAATGTGGCCTCGATTTATTTTGGATTAAAGGCTTCTCAAAGTCTCTGTGTTTTAGGATATTTTAATCTTGGAAAGCTGGGTTGGGTTCCCTCATTGGATGACTCTACTATGGTCCCTTGTAATGTTCATTTACTGCACGAAATTGCTCTGCTAGATGACCTATTCAGTATGGGTTTGGTGCAGATTAATAATGTGTTCAATAAATTGCACAAAATTCTTGATTTAGTTTTTGTCTCTATAGAAGATAAGTTTTCTATAAACCTATGTCCGGCTCCGCTTACTCCTTGTGATATGCAACATGAACCTATTCTATTAACATTAGAGACATAAAATTTTCGAGCTATTCCGCACTCTTTCAATAATATTAAATATATCTTTACGCAACCTAATATTTTAAGCATTAGGACTTCCATTTTAAGCATTAATTGGGATAGAATCTTATCGCAACTTGATCTTGAGGGCGCTTACGACATGTTTTTAAGTTTATTAAAGCAGATAATGGCAAATAATTCCATTATTAAAAAGTACAACCCGAGGTTACCTTGGTATACTGCTGGTTTGAAAAAATTAAAAAACCTTCGCAATAAATATTTTAAAAGATATGCTTTTTCCCTGAATACTTTTGATTTGGAGCGCTATAAGCTTCATAAGCGTGAATTTGAATTTCTAAATAAATTTCTTTACAATACAATACATCACTGAAGTGGAATCAAGAGTAAATCGTTTTGGTCATTTGTTAGAGCTAAAAAGGGTTGCTCAGCTATCCCGTCTTCTATGACTTTAAGTTCACATAATGCTAGCTCTGATGCTTCAATTGCTGAACTGTTTGCTCAATTCTTTAGTTCTAACTTTGAGCCGCGTTGTGATTGGCATGATTCGTATATTCTTTCAAAAATACCAACGTTATTAAATATGGGTAACTTGCAAGTCTCGAGTAATGACATAGTTGCAGTTTTGTCTGATTTTAATTCTTCAAATATTCCAGATAGTGATGGAACCTCCTGTGGTAATGAGCTCTGTGAGCAACTTAGAATGTTATTCTCTAAGTCCCTCTTGACTGGCACATTTATTAAGGCATGGAAGTCGGGATTGGTGACACCAGTTCATAAGAACTCGTCAAAAAGCTTAATAGGCAATTATAGAGCTATCGCAAAACTAAGCAACGTCTCAAAATTATTTGAGCGTCTAATGGCAAAGCGACTAACATTTCTTTTTAAGTCTTATATTTGTTTTAGCCAGCATGGGTTTATGAATGGCAGATATACTGTGACGAATCTATCAGTTTTCTGCATTAACTCTCTTGACAATAGGTTACAGGTTGACACAATTTATACAGACTTTGCCAAAGCCTTTGACAAGGTATGTCATAATGCGCTTTTGGCAAAACTATCTCAAGCAGGGTTCCACTCATCCCTTCTGGATTGGTTTCGATCATACCTTGATTCGCGTTCTTATCGTGTGGTAGTTAATGGAAAATTTTCAAGACCCTACATTGCACCTTCTGGTCTTCCACAAGGTAGTGGACCCATCTTGTTTATATTTTTTATAAATGATATTTCCTCCTGCTTTAAGCACACATGTCATCTTTTGTATGCTGATGATCTTAAATTGTTTAAAATGATGAAATCGTCAGCTGACTGTGTTGACCGCCAGGAGGATTTACACAGAGTTTGCTCATGGTGCCTGCAAAACCTTCCTCCACTCAATGTTTCAAATGCTTTTTTGTACGCTATTCTAGAGCTCAAACCCCAATAACATTTTCCTATTCGTTAGGTGGCTCGCTTCTATCTAGCAGATGTGAATCGCTCGACTTCGGAGTCCTTTTTGATTCTAAATTCAGTTTTGTAAAACATCTTGATTATATTCTGCCGAAAGCATATGCAATGTTGGCTTTCGTAAGACGCCATTCGGCTAAATTTACTGATATGTTTGTATTCAGCATTTGCTTGCTCTATAATTGAATATGGCTCTTTAATCAGGAGTCAATACACTTCAATTCATATAAATAGACTTGAACGTGTGCAAACAAATTTTTAAAATTTGCTTTGCATCCTGGGGAAGAATCAAAACCATAGGGTTTCGGAAGTTTTTTTATGAGGGTTGTTATGGGGATCCGTAAAGATCGGCGAGCACCGACCAAGTACAATGAGGTACAATGAGTACGATGGATCGTATTGCTTGTGCGCTGGAATGTTTATGTTATTATGAGTGGTCTTCTAATGTACTTTAGGGCTTTGTATATTTATATTCATTATGACAAAGTGTCACAATGCATTAACTTATTGATATACCCTTTGATTTATGATTATGGTAGGGTAGATATGCTACACCTCCCTTTTTAAAGAAATGACGTAATACATGTAGTCATTTAGTGTATAGTTAATATATTGTATTTAATTTTTTTTTTTTTTTTTTGAAATTAAAATGTTTCTTATTATAAATTTATGTATTGAACATGGTTTTATATATTATACATATATATTTTTTTTTTTCATTGACAAATTTTTATTTATTTCTTTAATATATTTGAATGTACGTTTTATTTTATGTTTAATTTTCTTAGAAGTATATATAAAATTTTTATTTATTATTTTTTATTATTATTGTTTTTTTTTAATTTTTGTTTTTTTTATTTATTTGGTTGATCAGACCTTTTTTTTTTTTTTTTTTATGAAATGTTTCATTGAATATTTATTTTTAGCCTATCCTTATGTACTTTTTGTTTCTTATCTTTACTGTCTTTAATAAAAATTTTGTCATTATCATCTATTTTTTCTACTATAAATGGTCCTACATATACTGGGTCTAATTTGTGCCCTGTTTCGTTTTTTATAAGTACTTTATCTCCTACTTTTAATTCAAAATTTTTTGTTTTTTCATCATATGCAAATTTCCTATAAGCCTTGGCTTTTTCTAACATAATTCTAGCTCTTTTGTATGCTATTTCTAATCTAAACTTTATTTCTTTAGAATAGTCATCTAAATTATAAATAGGATCTATGTAATTAGTTTTGTTTAAATCTATGAACTGTTTTGGTAGTCTTCCAAATACTAGTTCGTATGGACAATACTCATGCGTTGCTGATGGTGTCGTGTTGAAGCAACAAGTGAAATATTGAATCCAGACATCCCAATCAGTTTTGTCTGCAGAGATGTATGAACGAATGTATTCATTAAATGTTCGATGACTTCGTTCTATTGTCCCTAATGTTTGATGATGATATGCAGTAGAGGTGAGATTCTCAATCTTCATATACTTGCATAAATCAGTTAAAATCTGGTTTTATACTCTGTTCCCATGTCCGAGATGAACGTCTTCATTGGACCGAACTTGAGTATGAAATTTTCGAATATAGCTTTTGCGACATTATTTGCGCTTTTGCTTTTTATTGGAATAGTTACTAAATATTTTGTAAGGTCACATATTAATGTGACTATGTATTCATTACCATTTTCCGATCTAGGTAGCGGACCAACTGTATCCACTAGCACTATATCGAAAGCATTTACAGGTGTTTCTGTGAGAGTCAATGGAGTTTTTGTGTGTGTCATTGTCTTAGACATTTGGCATTTTTGACATCTACGTACGTACTCTTTTATATGACGTGTCATATTTTTCCAGTAGTAGTGTCTTTTATTTTTGCTAGAGTTCTTGTTATGCCGCTATGACCTCCTTGAATTGGGTCGTCATGGTATGTAGACAGGATTTTTTGTATCTCTTTTTAATTTTTTATTTGGTTTACCGGCTGGAGTAGCGCTACTCTTAAGGATTTTAATATTTTATTGCCCATATTTTTGAAAGAATCTATTGAAACTGATTCAAAGATCTTTTCGCTCGGTGCCACTTTGAGTTGGCTGATTTTTAATATACCGGCCTCTTTTTCAAGCCTTTGGAAGAGCTGACCTAAGTCGAGAATTCCATTAGTATATAAATCGCTAACTTCAATTCTTGCGATAATTTTATTTCCACGTTTAAATAAACATTTAGATTCTGTTATGCGCAAGGTCACTACTTTTCGTACTTCATCATTTGTAATGACTTCATGTACGTTGGGCTTAGATACATTATTATGACTTTGCCTTGGCAGAAGCTCATAATTTTCTACTGTACAGTTTTTATTTTGTCTACTTTGTCGCCTGGTAGTGACTTTCAGGACTTTATGTTGCATGTCTTTGAGTTCTTTTATATTTATACGAGAAAGTGCGTCTGCTACGAAATTATCTTTCCCCTTTAGGTATTCTACAGTGAAGTCGTATTCTTCAAGATCAAGCCGCATGCGAGTTAATTTAGAACTGGGATTAGTCATAGAAAAAAGATATGTTAATGGTCTGTGATCCGTTTTAATAGTAAAGTGTTTGCCATAAATATATGGTCTAAAATGGGTAATTGCCCAATGAATTGCCGCTAACTCTTGTTCTGTTGTGCTTTTATTGCTTTCCCCTTTTGTAAATGAACGAGATGCATAAGCTATTGGGAGCTGAATTCCGTCACGGTTCTGAGTTAGAACCGCTCCGCAAGCTTGTTTACTAGCATCTGTTATTAATAGTGTTCGACTGAAGCTTCGGCTTCGGCCTTCGGCCTATTCGGCCATATTTTTTCATTCGGCTTCCGCTTCGGCTTCGGCCAAAAAAGCCGAACATTTTGGCCGAATTTAATTTTTTTTTTATATCAATAAAATATTTAAAATAGTCTTGAAAAAAAGTATGTACATAAGTAGTGAATGGAAAAAAATACTTAATTTGTTTTTGTGCTGGAAGAAAGCAACAAAAAATTGTAAGTACTCTTTTCCGATTCCCAGATGTTGTTTTGTTGTTTGTTGTTGGCGTGAATGTCAAATAATATTGTGGCTAGCATTTTTTCGATACAGGTGAGCTATCGATATTTCTGAACTTAATCAGCTGTTTATTTAATTGCGCGCAGACTGTAAGGTTTGCATTCAGCTTGGACGATTTGAACTTGTATACATAAAGTGAAACTGCACATAAGGTAAGTAAATCTGTTATTAAACATTAGTTTTGTTATTAAAGAAATGGTTTATAGGACAAATGAGCGATATATGGCAGTTTTTCAAAAGAGGCAAGTCCACTGCAACTTGCAATGTTTGTGACAAGGAAATGTCACTTGGGCATGAAAGGCGCAAAATGCAAACCACAACAAGCATTAAAAACCATTTACAAAAACTGCACCCTTCGGATTACAGAAAATACTGTGCTGCTGCTGAAGATGCACTGCAAATAAAAAAGCGCAAACTGGCGTCAACCGCTAAAGCAGTGCACGCCATTGACACTCCAAATCAACCAACGCTAGAAGCAGTGTTGTCTCATCAAAATTTGTGGCCAGATGATCATCCCATTTCCAAAAAAATTGACCAACAAATAATGGATGTAATTTGCTGCGTTCAAACGTTTAAATTTTGCAAGCCCTGATCAGCCAAATAAATACCGACTGAAGACAGAAAAATTTTTTAGAACAACACTCATGCCAGCTACATTTGAAAAAGTTAAGAAAAAAGTTGTAGCGTATTTGGAAAAGGCAGAGTGGATAAGTTTCACAACTGACATTTGGACTTGTCCAAACGCTACCTGTTCCTTGCTAAGCTATACTGCACATATGTTGGATGGCCCGAAACGTGTAAAAGTTATTTTAGCTGCAAAAGTGCTTGAAGAAAACCATACTGGATTGGCCATTGCAGAAGATTTGATAAAGATCTCAGAAGAATATCATGTTTTAAATAAAGTGCATTTAGGTGTGAGAGATAATGCGCGTAATATGAGTGCTGCAATGCGAATTGGTGGATTCCAATCTATAGGTTGTGTGGCACACACTTTGCAGCTAATAATCCACGAAACATTTCTAAAAAAAGAATATGTTATTCAACTCATGAAAAAATGTCGTAAAATAGTTGGGCATTTCCACAAAAGTGAAGCAGCCTGCAGACTCATTAAAAATATTCAAAATAAGCTGGATATGCCAAACCATAAACTTAAACAGGACATGCCGACTAGGTGGAATAGCTCTTATTTAATGATGGAAAGACTGTTGGAGCAAAAATCCGCAGTAAATATGTATGCAATTGAGTATGGTAGTATAGATCAACTGTCTGCGGAAGAATGGCTGTATATAAAAAAAATACTACCAGTTTTAAAAATATTTTACGATGCAACGCTAGAATTGTGCTCTGATCTTTCGTGCATATCAATTGTGATACCGCTGGTGGCCATGCTAAAAAATAAATTAAAAATAAAAAGCGAAGATCCTGACATTTCTGCTCTAAAAAATGCAATGCTTCAGTCATTAAACAATCGTTTCACTTATTTGGAAAATACGGAATTTATGGTGGCAACGCTAATCGACCCCAGATTTAAAAGTAAATATTTCTCACCCGTAGATTTGGCATTATGCAAGAAAAAAATAGCAGAATTATCAAATGAAAACACCTTTGAGGATAATACCGATGAAAGCTTTGAGGAACCAGTAATGGTGGCAGTTCAAGACAGTTTATGGGAATCTCATGATCTATCAACAAGCCTACATAGCCACAACGCACAAAAACGCACTACGGTACAAAACGAGCTAGAGCAATTTTTAAGCCAACCACTGGTTTTGCGCACTGTGGACATATTTCACTTCTGGCATTCGTCAAATTTTTATAATTTAAAAAAAATTGCAAACAGATTTTTGTCTGCTCCTCCAACTAGTGTTGCTAGTGAGCAGTTATTTAGTACTGCTGGTCAGTTGTATACTGATAGACGGTCGAATTTATTGGGTCAAAACGCTGAAAAGCTTCTGTTTTTGGCCTACAATATAAAAAATTTTAATTTTGAATACTAATATGAATTAATATGAAATGAATTTAGATTTATTTTTTTAAGTTTGTTTTCTTTTTTTTTTCTCAGAATTGTGATTTCACGTTTTTTTTTTAATAAGAATGTTATTTAATAAATAAATACACTGAATGTACATTTATTTCAACAAAATTGCAATTGTTTTATTTCCAAAAAAAAATTCGGCTTCGGTCTTCGGCCTATTTTGAATTTTAAGCCGAACTTCGGCTTCGGCTTCGGCCAAAAAGTGACCTTCGGTCGGACACTAGTTATTATGCAAAATTCTTTGCGAAAATCAGGATATTGTAATAATGTGGGGTGCATAACCTTTTCTTTGAGGTATTTGAATGCGTTCTGGCATTTATTTGACCATTCAAAAGCAACATTCTTTTTACATAATCTTGTTATGTGCCGCGAATAATCGGCGAAGTTTTCTATAAATCGACGATAATAATTGCAGAATGCTACAAATCGTCTCGCGCTGTCCGCATCATGAGGGACAGGATAATTTTTGATGACGTCATACTTTTTGTCATCTGGCAATACTCCTTTGTCTGTGCATTTGTGACCTAAAAATGTCACTTCGTGCATGAAAAATGAACATTTTTCTGGATGTAATTTTAGGTTATATTTCCTACATACATAAAAAACATCAGTTAAGTTTTTAATCATGTGTTTTTCGGAACATCCTATTACCATTAAGTCATCCATATAAAGGAATGCCTGGGAGGGCTCTAAACCCGAGAATGCTATGGTCATCATTCTCTGAAATGAATTTGGTGCTATTTTAAGACCAAAAGGTAATCGCGTGAAGCGATATGAGCCATTGCTCGTTGAAAATGATGTAATATTTCTTGAATTTTCTTCAAGTTCAATTTGGTGGAAACCTGACATTAAGTCAAGGCATGAAAAGTATTTAGCTCTACCCAGTTGGTCTAGAATCTCATCAATTCTGGGGAGCGGGAATTTATCAGAAAGTAATTTTTTATTGATTTGGCGATAGTCAATTACTAATCGCCATTTTTTTTCTTCCGAATTCGGTAATGATTTGTTCGGAACTAACAAGAGTGGACTGTTATACTCGGATACAGATGGTTCTACGATATTGTCATTTATTAACTTCCCTACTTGTTTTTGAATTTCGTCAACGTGGCTATGCGGGCTTCTGTAGTTTTTAATATAAATGGGTTCATCATCTTTCAGTCTTAATGTTTGTTTATAAAAATTATTTGTCGTTATTGGTTCGGTTTCCAGTCCGAACACATAACTATACTTGGTGCATAATTCTGTTAGTTGACCTTTGAATTGTTTTGGAAAATTTTTCTTTAATTTCGAAAGTACTTGTTCGCTTCTATTTTGTGGATTAGTGTTATGAATGTCGTAATCTGTTAAATTTTCATAATTGATTTTGTTTACTTTGACCAATTGGTCGAAATTAGTTGTGTTTAGAAGGCGAATGTATACATGTTTGGAAGCTGCTATTGTATTTGCAACATAAATTCCATTATGTATTTCTTGATTAGGAATAAATATACAGTCATTTACTGTATGAATGTCTATTTTTCGAATTACTTGGGATCTGGCTGGCAGAAGAACTGTATTGTTGCCAGCACTATATGTTATCGGAACATAAATAGGATAGTTTAAATTTTGGGGTCAAATTATTAACCAGTCTTCACTCGGTTTGAAATCTAATTGACAATTGAATTTTTTAATAAAATCAATGCCTATTATTCCGTCACACGGTATGGAAAATCTGAATCTACTAAATGAAATTCGTGTGGAATAATATATTTTGTTGATTGAAGTTCTATTGAAGTTGTTCCTTGAGATTTTATTACACCTTGGCCTATGCCTTGGATGTTTATAATTTTTTCTTCTTGAATTTTGAAATTATCTGAATTTATTTTTAGAAGTGAAATATCTGCACCAGTATCTATTAGGAATGTGAGTTTATTTTCGGTTGAATGATTATAAAAAGTAACAAATATATTAAGACTGTAATTGATTGAATGAACCTTTGCATTTACTGGTTGTTTCCTAAAGGGTTCTGAGAGTTTTCCGGCGTATTTTGCGCCACTCTCACATTGTTACTGTTATTATGTTGGTTGGAATTACCTCGGCCTCTTCCTCGATATTGACCTCGTCTTCCTCCACGGTTATTGTAGTTATTGTTGTTGTTGTTATAACCGCCTCGATTGTAATTGTTGGGGTTGTAATTTCTGCCACGATTATAACCTCGGCCTCCTCTGTTATTGTTGTTTGCACCGCGTCGATAATACAGGACAGTGTTACTTTGACCTGTTATCTCCGTGCAACTATTGACAAATTTAGAAACGGCATCATTCATATTTGTGAATGTGCCTGCCTGCATGATAAGTTTTACCTTATCAATTGAGCAATTTTGGGTCATAGCTTTTACAGCTGTTGTAGTGCTGTATTTGTTTGCAAGTGATTGGCTTAGACCTTCACTGATATAGGCGCCTTCAAGGGCCTTTGTCAGTTTTTCCACCTCTTGGGTGTACTGGTTAGCCGTTTTATTTTTATGTTGCAGATTAAGAAGCTTAGCAGATACAACTTCTACCGATTCTCCTTTTACTGCTTTTGATAGTTGCGTAATGATCGTAGCAATTGTCTGCTCATTACTTATTAGATTTCTCGCATGGCCTTTTAGCTTTGTTTTTATAAAGCTTATGGCTGTTTGCTCATGTGAGCCTTTTAAGGTTTCTAATAGATTCAAGGAATTGTAACGTACAGTCGTTGTTTTCCCCTATTGATGGAATTCGGGAACTATCTTTCGCGTGAGGGGATCGTAGCTATTATGAGTCGGGTCGGATTCGGTTGTTACGGCTAGCAAAAACAGCCTGTGGGGGGGTTCGTTGACTCATTCAAGTACACACACACGCAAACACCGACGCTATTAATATTAAATTTAAAATTTATAAATCCGTGAGCCTTTTGTTTTGTTGACACATAGAACATAATCACCAAACAGACTTCGAGTGGAATCTAAAATCGGACACACTGAGTTTAACTACGCTAAAGTAACTGCATGTTGTTGTTGCAGCATGGCTCTGTACCCACCCTACCTTGAGTTTTCTAATGCCAGATTTATTTGAAAAAACTCCCAAACACAAGTTTACACAATCATCTCACTATCCAGGAAACATAAATACCAAATTTATTCTTCCATAATCAAATTTTATTTAAACTTCAAAACTTAAAAATAACAAAATCTGCAAAGTTACTTTGCATACTATTTTCAGAAATCATATAAAATTTAAATTATATTATATATTATATAAATAATATAAATATATATTATATAAATAAATAAATTAATAATAGCTCATCATTATATAGTATGCCTAAAAAAACATAACAAGAATAACCTATAGCTATCTCCAAAGTATACTACAATATGTATGCATAGTATTAACAGAAAAAAATAAATTATACAAAAAAATTTTTCTGGGTATTCAATTTTTCTTTCAGGGTATTTCCTAAAGTCTAATTCAAACTAAATTTGTTCTTAACATAAACATTGTCTTTTTTTTTTTTTTTTTTTTTTAAGTCTCCATAATTTTCTTCAGTGTACTATCTTTTTCTTCAACTGTTGGGATTCGGCATAAGGCAATCAAACAGTACCACAACTTTCTTCTTCTAACTTAACTTATTATTAACTAAAGTATTTCATAATTTCTCTTAGTGCATTGCGGCTTTTATTTTGGTGCGACTCAAATCGTTATCTCTTTATCATAAGAACAGCAAAGCAAAGCAACTCACTTAAAGCTCAGCCTAAGGCTTACGCCAAGCAAACACAGCTAATACGAAATTGAAACAAGAACATGCAAAACTAACACTACGCTTATCTCATTTGGGTATATTCACATTTTCAAATTTTTTCTTCCAATATTTTCTGTTCTTTTAATTGCCATGACGTTAACTACTTATTTTTTTTATTTTTTTCTTTTTGTAGTCGGTACGATCCTATAAATTTCTTTGATTCAATAACCTTACTTGATTCTAGACTATTAACACTTTATTCACTTTCACCAAAACA
Organism: Scaptomyza flava; assembly: GCA_030179655.1. Taxonomy (NCBI): domain Eukaryota; kingdom Metazoa; phylum Arthropoda; class Insecta; order Diptera; family Drosophilidae; genus Scaptomyza; species Scaptomyza flava. The sequence goes on along the minus strand of JARNME010000185.1, from coordinate 69,374 downwards.
ATAAAATATAAAAATATAAATTGATACGGTATTGTTTTTTCTCTTTTACTCACCCCTTTGCTGCAACGACGAAGGCCTTCTCGCTGTGCGAGGTGTTGATGTTGTTGTTTTATTGGTGGTTTAATGTTTTGTTAATGTTCTTTTGATCTTTTTTTTTTCTTTCTTCTTTTTGTTAAATATATTTTATATTAAATTGTTGTGAGGTGGGTGTGTTTTATATTTTAATTCTTAATTTTACCATTTCTTTGCTACTATCTAATATTTTGCTACTTGCATACTTCACGCTAGAATTTATTTTCTCACTTGCAACTACTTTTAGAATTTTTTTCTTTAATTTTTCTTCCCTGCCTCTTGGTGCCAATTCTTTTGCACTTACTTGCGCCTTCGAAAGGTGAATTATCTGTATTTTTTTCTCTTTTTTTCTTTTTCTTTCCGCACTTTTAATCACTCTGAGAGGCCTATGAAACACTTTTTTAGAGACATTTGAAACAAAAAAATTTAAATTAAAAAAACTTAAACTAGGTGTAAGATTTCTGCCGGTAGAGAGAATTATATAATGTTAAAACGTTTTTAGGGTGTCTTTGCTGGATTTGGGTTTGTTGGACCCCACAGTTTTTTTTAACTTTTTGTCAAGCGTGACATTAGTTGACGTTAGGTTTTGTTTCACTGATTGCACTGCACTTTAGCACGATTTTTGGGCACTATTGCGAGGTTATCTTTGTTCTGCTGCGCTGCTACAGGTCTGGCTTGCGTTGATGTGCGATCTGCGCAGATAAAAGCTTCCAAGCTTTTTCGCCTGCACTGATACTGATCTTGCTTGGGTTGAGGTGCGATCTACGCAAATATCAGCTGCCAAGCTTTTCGCCTGCACTGAGGCAAAGTTTTCGCTGCAGAATTAAATATTTTTATGTTGCATTAACACAATGCCAACGGTCAGAATTAATTATTCGCGCTTACCAAAAATTGCGACTGCAACCAAATCCGTATTTAAGTAGATTGCAAATCTACGCAAATATAATTAAATATATTTAAAAAATACATTTTGCTGACCGTGTTCGCCCATATAAAACATATTCTTTTTATGTTTCACGCCCCGAGTGCTTCCTGAGGGTTAAGGACGATAAAACGAAATCAAGGTTTGCGTCTGCTGCTAAGTCTGGCCCAAATCGAAAAGATCGGATCTCGCCTAACCTGCTCCTTTTATACCCCCCTTTAACCGGATATAGCCAAGTGTCTAATTGTCAACTCTCTCAAAATAAACTCACCACTGCCACTGTTGCAAGCTTCGTTAAAAACAAAGTTGCATTTACTAACGATAATTAGTGACTGCGCGCCAAAATACACTTTTCAAACAAAAATGTTCTATTTTATTTTCTAATTATTTTCCCAATTTAATGCGTCCGTTACACCACTGATTAATTCGCCGTTCTTAACGCGTCGAATTAAGCAGAAAATATTTATTGTCTCAGATCCTTAGCATGAAACGTACCAATCAATCTCCCTTGCAGGTCTTCTAAAACATAAAAAGCATTACCTTGTTTTTCTCTGACTCGAGCTTTCAAAAATTGTGGACATAATTTTGCGTTCAAACCCTTGCTAAAATTACTTTGTCCAAAGTTTCTTCGAAACACTTCTTGGCCGACTTTATATTCAACACTTTTGGTGCGTAAGTTATATTGGTTTGCCTGCCTATTGTATGCCTCCTGAAGATTCTTTCGCAACTCTTGCCTTAATAATTTTAGTTTGTCATCTTTTGATAACTGAGCTGTGGGTTCATCCACCATTTGCAGGTTTCTAAGCAATTGATATTGAGAAACATGAGTTATCATGTCCAACCCAAACAATGCATGATAAGGTGAAACACCAATACTCGAGTGATACACATTTCTTAACGCACAACTAATAGCATGAATGTGCAAATCCCATTCACTCTGATCGGTTCGAATATATGCTCTAATAGCAAAAATTATCGATCTGTTAACTCTTTCTGATGCATTCGACTGAGGTGAATATAAAGCTGTGTACGTATGCTTGATTCCAAAAGTAGTCAAAAAAGCATTGAACTCTTTCGCTTTGAACTGCGCGCCATTATCACTAATTAACACTTCCGGTACCCCATATATATCGAAGATTTGGTCCTCCAAAAACTTTTGAATACATTTACAAGTAAATTTCTTTAGCGGATACAGCCAGTGAAATTTCGATAGATTAGATTTCAAGAACAATTAACAACCCAATATTTCCTTGCTTGCTTCTAGGATACGGTCCCAAAATGTCAATATAGAGTCGTTGAAATGGACGTGCGGACTCTGCTTTCGCTCCCATGGGTGGTTTTAGTAACATGTTTGGTGCTTTTGTACCTTTACAAATGTCACATCCCCTTACAAATTCTCTTACTTGAGATACCATTCCTGGCCAAAATAAATGCCTACGAATCACGTCTAACATTTTTGCCATTCCTCCATGCGCAAGAACTGATTCATGTGCACGACTAATAACTTGATAGGACAATCCAGGTGGAACCCATAATTTCCATACCTTTTGTTCTGATGCTTCTGTGCCATCGCTATGCTCTGTTCGTTTGTAAACGAAACCATCCACCACCTTCACATCTGGATACAAACTTAGATTATCATTTATTTTACGCTGTAGTTCCAAATATTCTTGACTTTTAAAACAAATGGAAGTTAAATCTACTTCAGGTCCAAATTGTCTAACGCATCAAGCTCATCCATAAACATCCGCGATAAGGCATCTGGAACTACGTTATCACGTCCCTTCCTATGACTGACGTTGAATTTGTAACACTGTAATTTCATTGCCCATCGTGCCAATCTTCCCTTTAAGTCTGCTTGTCTCATCAGCCAGGCTAAACTAGAGTGGTCTGTGATCACTTCGAACTCTTGTAGCTCTAGGTAACAGCGAAATTTCTCTATGCCTAATAGCACTGCCAAGCATTCACGCTCTGTAACGCTATAATTGCGTTGAGCAGAATTAAGCTTCTTTGACATGAAGGCTATAGGTTGTTCCAAACCTGCATCTGTTAACTGCACCAACACTGCGCCCACACCAAAGTCGCTAGCATCACAATGTACATAAAACTTTCTGCTAAAATCTGGATTACGTAAAACTGGAGCTGAAGTTAATACGGTTTTAAGCTTATCAAAAGCCTCTTGAGCCGCTTCAGTCCAAGCAAACTTCTGTTTCTGCGTAAGCAGGTCCGTTATCGATGTTGTTATTGTAGCAAATTTTCAATAAACCTCCTATACCATCCGACTAATCCTAAAAATCTCCGGACTTGTTTTACGGACTTTGGAACCGGCCACGCTAAGATTGACTCAACCTTCCCTGGGTCCGTAGATATGCCTCCACATCCAATAACATATCCTAGGTACTTTACTTGTGTAACACAAAAGTGGCTTTTGTTCAAATTAAGAGTCAGCTTAGCTTTTCGAAATTGTTCTGCAAGTCTAATCAACACTGTAAGATGCGATTCAAAATCTGAAGATACTACACAAAGATCATCCAAATATCCAAAACAACAATTTTTCAAATCAGCAGGTATGACTTCATCCATCAGTCGAGACATCGTCTGTGGTGCGTTGCATAACCCAAAAAGCATAACTACAAACTGATAAAGAGGACGACCCGGAATTGTGAAAGCTGTCAACTCTCTAGAAGCTTTAGTAAGCGGAACTTGCCAATACGCATCTTTGAGATCGATTTTGGATATCAAATTTGCTTTGGGCAATCGTGCAAATATGCCATCTATATTTGGTAACGGATATGCATCCTTCCTTGTGCACTCGTTTACTTTCCTTGCATCTAAGCATAATCTGACTTTACCTGGTTTGATTACCAACCAACCATGGGCGAACTCCATGGGCTATTTGACTTTTCTACCACTCCTAACTCAATCATACGGTCCACCTCTACATACATAAGTTTTTCTACGGCCGGTGATACTGGGTAGAATCTTTGTTTATCTGGTTTCGCATTTCCCACATCAATTTCGTGTTCGATAAGAGAAGTACGACCTAGTCCTTGACTTTCGAAACTGGGAAATAATGATAACACTATATTTAACTGATTTTGCTGCAAGTCTGTTAGAGGATATTTAGCATCTTGTTCTCATAATCGATGGTCGAGATAATTCCGGGTGCCAACCGAAATTCTCTCCAAAAGTCCACACCTAATATAACTTTTATTTATGGATGGAATTACAAAGAACTTAATGGGTTTCATTAGATCCTTATAAGTAACCTCCGCACAGAAATATCCTATGACTGGATGTGCACTGCCATCCGCTGTTTTCACCGTTGATGAAATGCGTTGATATTGTGGATATTCAGACCAATCTACAGACGCTAAGCCCGACCCCACGCAACTAATGTTAGCTCCTGTGTCAAGTAACCCCTGTTCACAAAAATCTAGAAACTTAACTTCAGCATATAATCTTCCGTCTGTTGATGAATTTACAACTGAGGAAACCAACAACTTCTTGGTTTTCCGTATACCACGATAAAAATCACGCATGCGTCGCGTAGAACGTTTCGACGCTTTTTCCGATCTTTCACTTTCATTATCTTTAAATATTCTATCCCTAACTTGCATGTATGCGCGTAACCGCTCATGATAAGGACGAATTGGACATAATTTGGGATATTTAACTGCCTCCTGAAGTAATTTACTCTCAGTTTTTGCACTTAAATAAGACACCTCCGGTTTTTCTTTAGCTGGCTCTGCTGAACTAGCTACCTCTCGCATAATATGGTTTTCGTTTACTGTTTCGGGGCCACTCGACTCTGATTGCCAAATGGACCCACCTGGTAGTTTTCCGCTCGTTTGCAAGGCATACAGGACAAGTTGGTTTGTAGACTTTCTTTGCACCACATCCGTAACAAAAGACTTTTCGTTCTTGCAAACACATATCCCAACCATGGCCTTCTTCGTCGCAGTTCCAACATCTATACACTCTTCTTGGAGCTTGAATTGCTTCTACTGCTGCATTTGGATCATCTAGAACCTCTTCTTCGACAGCAGAAACTACTCGTTTTGTAACATTTGTTACACTGTAATTTTTTTCTACCCGCTTTCCTGGTTTATCTTGCAATAAATTTTCTCAAATTTGAATAGTTTTTCTGAGATGTGAAATGGAATGTATCCGAACATACAATAACTCTTGCCTGATTTCAAATAATAAATTTCGGGACAACATTTCCAATAATTGGGCTTCTTGTATTGGTACTGACATACGAGATGCGATCACCATGATTGCATCATAAAAAGCTTCAAAAAATTCATTAGGCAGTTGCTTTCTTGCTCTAATGTCTTCCAGTACATCAAAATCGTTCGTATAGTTTGTATACTGTCTTTGTAATGCCTCACTAAACTCCCTCCAAACAAATCTGGGCGAGTCTCGACGATAGCGCCAATACCATTCTCTAGCTTTCCCAAACAATACAACATGTATATTTTTACATAACACTTCAAAGTCGTTATCTAAGCAATCTTCGGTGAGTGAACGAATTCGGTACACAAATTCTTCTACGGTTATGCCTTTTGTTGAACCATCGAATTTAATGTTCCAATTGTGCATAATCTGTGCTACCTTATCCGCCTGAATACGACTGCTTCGACTGGACCCTCTGTCTGAAGTTAGGCTAACTCTAGGCTCTTGAGTTTCAACCTCGAAAGCTGGACTTGTTTGCCCTTGACCCTGTACGTTAAGGTTGCTCAGTCTTCGAGTAATCAATCTGTCCACGTGCTCAAATATTTGGCTATAGTCAATTTCAGCTGATCGTGAATTTGCAGGAACCCATGCACCCAAAAGCTTACCAGACTGACCAGTTCTTGATTGTCCATGACCAGCTCTCTTTGGTCTCCCTATTTTCTTTGCACTATGGCGTTCACCATTCTCTGAATTTAAAACTTTCGACATTGCTCCTGCCTCTGCCACTTGTTCTTGCCTATGGCTGCTTTGTGACTTTGCCGTTGCCCTTGTATTATGTAATTTGCTCGTTGCTCCAGTAGATGTTTTGTCTACTCCTGCATCCGCTTCTTCTTGTCCAACCAATACTAACTCGTTAATCTTCGCAACTTGTTTACATTGCTGACATTGGTTATATTGAACTATCCAGTCCCTGATGCAACTTTCGTGAAAAATATGATGGCATCCTGTTTTAAGTAGTTGTTCCTGAAGTCCCAATAAAGGTCTTTCACAAATGCTGCACACCGACATAGTTGCTGCATCATCTGCTTCCGGCAAACGCAAATTTCCATCACTTCTATTTAATCCCATTTTAATTTTCCCTATTTCTCAAAATAATAACAAGTGTAAGTATGTGTAATCCTTAGATTGTTAATGTTTCCCTTCCAGTAAATGATTGCTTCATAAGAATTGTATAAACCTTGCGTATGCTCACTACATTGTGTGTACCTGTTTATAAACTAATCTTGTTTAATAACTCTATCCTGATTACTAACTCTTAGTACAAATATAATCTCCTGAAAATCCCAATTAAAACATCTATGCTGCGGTTATTATCTCGATCTATGCCAACACAATAAAATTCCAATCAGTCGATATAATAATTAAAGTCCTTCAGAAAAAAATCACAAAATTAAACAAATATTACTCTTGAGACGCAACTGCCAAACAATTAATTTGGACATCGTCGAAGCCTAGCCTCAACCAACGTATTCCGAAAACTATTGCTTGCTGAGTTCAGAAATAATAATTTACAAGATAATATTAGAAATTAATGAACAAACTTGCGTGGACTATGTTGTGGATTAATCCTCAACGCGTAGTAATTACAGCACTCGTTTGGACACTCCAATTTAAACAAACACAAGATTTCTTTTTATTTTATTTTATTTTTTTTTTTTTCAACTTCCATAGAAAAGAACCAAAAGATTTGCTTATCTTAAATGCCTACTGTAGCGACCTTGCTTGACACCATAAGATTCTAGACTTCCAAATCATGTGCATGTTTTCCGTTGCACTTTGGTATTTTTCTTAAATTCTCCCAGGCCACACGTTCTGGGCGCCAAAATCTAAATACTAATAATATAACAATATAATATTAATATCTAATATATATACTGTAACGTACAGTCGTTGTTTTCCCCTATTGATGGAATTCGGGAACTATCTTTCGCGTGAGGGGATCGTAGCTATTATGAGTCGGGTCGGATTCGGTTGTTACGGCTAGCAAAAACAGCCTGTGGGGGGGTTCGTTGACTCATTCAAGTACACACACACGCAAACACCGACGCTATTAATATTAAATTTAAAATTTATAAATCCGTGAGCCTTTTGTTTTGTTGACACATAGAACATAATCACCAAACAGACTTCGAGTGGAATCTAAAATCGGACACACTGAGTTTAACTACGTTAAAGTAACTGCATGTTGTTGTTGCAGCATGGCCACCATGTACCCACCCTACCTTGAGTTTTCTAATGCCAGATTTATTTGAAAAAACTCCCAAACACAAGTTTACACAATCATCTCACTATCCAGGAAACATAAATACCAAATTTATTCTTCCATAATCAAATTTTATTTAAACTTCAAAACTTAAAAATAACAAAATCTGCAAAGTTACTTTGCATACTATTTTCAGAAATCATATTAAATTTATTCTTTGAATAAATAAATTAATAATAGCTCATCATTATATAGTATGCCTAAAAAAACATAACAAGAATAACCTATAGCTATCTCCAAAGTATACTACAATATGTATGCATAGTATTAACAGAAAAAAATAAATTATACAAAAAAATTTTTCTGGGTATTCAATTTTTCTTTCAGGGTATTTCCTAAAGTCTAATTCAAACTAAATTTGTTCTTAACATAAACATTGTCTTTTTTTTTTTTTTTTTTTTTTTTAAGTCTCCATAATTTTCTTCAGTGTACTATCTTTTTCTTCAACTGTTGGGATTCGGCATAAGGCAATCAAACAGTACCACAACTTCCTTCTTCTAACTTAACTTATTATTAACTAAAGTATTTCATAATTTCTCTTAGTGCATTGCGGCTTTTATTTTGGTGCGACTCAAATCGTTATCTCTTTATCATAAGAACAGCAAAGCAAAGCAACTCACTTAAAGCTCAGCCTAAGGCTTACGCCAAGCAAACACAGCTAATACGAAATTGAAACAAGAACATGCAAAACTAACACTACGCTTATCTCATTTGGGTATATTCACATTTTCAAATTTTTTCTTCCAATATTTTCTGTTCTTTTAATTGCCATGACGTTAACTACTTATTTTTTTTTTTTTTTCTTTTTGTAGTCGGTACGATCCTATAAATTTCTTTGATTCAATAACCTTACTTGATTCTAGACTATTAACACTTTATTCAATTTCACCAAAACAATAAAATATAAAAATATAAATTGATACGGTATTGTTTTTTCTCTTTTACTCACCCCTTTGCTGCAACGACGAAGGCCTTCTCGCTGTGCGAGGTGTTGATGTTGTTGTTTTATTGGTGGTTTAATGTTTTGTTAATGTTCTTTTGTTCTTTTTTTTTTCTTTCTTCTTTTTGTTAAATATATTTTATATTAAATTGTTGTGAGGTGGGTGTGTTTTATATTTTAATTCTTAATTTTACCATTTCTTTGCTACTATCTAATATTTTGCTACTTGCATACTTCAAGCTAGAATTTATTTTCTCACTTGCAACTACTTTTTGCATTTTTATACTCGATACCGAAGGTAAAGAGTATATTGGGTTTGTGCAATGTCCGTCATGGTGTCTGTCCGTCTGTCCGTCTGTATGAACGCAACTTTTTTCCACACCCTTCAAGCTAGAGACTTGAAACTTTCCAATTCTCTTTATATATGGGATAGTAAATTAAAGTGTCAAGATGGGGGTTCTATGATAACTGGGGGGCTCGCAAATCGATAAATTCGATAACTCAAAACCGATAAATCCACATATTTCGCACATCCTGACAGCTAGAACTACCAAATTTGGTGAGAAGATAGCTACTAGCAACCCCCAAAAAACTGCATCAAAAATTTTCGAGCCCCGCCTACCCATTCCGCCCCCAGCCCCATCGCATTTTAAAGTCAAAAAAGCCTATATCTCCCACAGTTTTTGAGCTATAGCCACCAAATTTGGTGCCAAGGTAGGTGATGATGACCCCCCAAAAACTGCATCAAAAGTTTGGATGCCACGCCCACCAATACCGCACTAGCCACCCCCATCTGCCCCAACGCTTCGTCAAAAACGGGAATGCGTGTATCTTCCAGAGTAGTGGAGCTAGAGCCACCAAATTTGGTAGGAAGATAGCTGGCAACAACCCCAAAAGAATTGCATTAAAGTTTTGGAGCCACGCCCACCCATTCCGCCCCCAGCCGCCCCGCATTTTGAAATCAGAAAAGCCTATATCTCCCACAGTTTTTTAGCTAGAGTCACCAAATTTGGTGCCAAGATAGGTGATGATGACCCCCCAAAAACTGCATCAAAAGTTTGGATGCCACGCCTACCAATACCGCCCTAGCCACCCCCATCTGCCCCAACGCTTCGTCAAAAACGGGAATGCGTGTATCTTCCAGAGTAGTGGCGCTAGAGCCACCAAATTTGGTAGGAAGATAGCTGGCAACAACCCCAAAAGAATTGCACCAAAGTTTTGGAGCCTTGCCCAACCATTCCGCCCCCCTTTCCCCACCTTATACAAACTTTGAGCTAGAGTCACCAAATTTGGTATGAAGGTAGCATTTGACATTCCACAAGGATCTGCAGCAAAAATTTTGATGCCACGCCCAACCACACCGCCCCCAGCCCCCCTTTCCCCATTTTATACAAACTTCGAGCTAGAGTCACCAAATTTGGTATGAAGATAGCAATTGACATCCCACATGGATCGGCAGCAAAAATTTGAATGCCACGCCCACCCATACCACCCCCAAGCCCCATAGCCCCCCTTTCACCACCTCTTACATGCTTCGAGCTAGAGTCACCAAATTTGGTATGAAGGTAGCATTTGACATTCCACAAGGATCTGCAGCAAAAATTTTGATGCCACGCCCAACCATACCGCCCCCAGCCCCATAGCCCCCCTTTCCCCACTTTATACAAACTATGAGCTAGAGTCACCAAATTTGGTATGAAGGTAGCATTTGACATTCCACAAGGATCTGCAGCAAAAATTTGAATGCCACGCCCTACCATACCGCCCCCAGCCCCCCTTTCCCCACTTTATACAAACTTTGAGCTAGAGTCACCAAATTTGGTATGAAGGTAGCATTTGACATTCCACAAGGATCTGCAGAAAAAATTTGGATGCCACGCCCAACCATACCGCCCCCAGCCCCCCTTTCCCCACTTTATACAAACTTTGAGCTAGAGTCACCAAATTTGGTATGAAGGTAGCATTTGACATTCCACAAGGATCTGCAGCAAAAATTTGAATGCCACGCCCAACCATACCGCCCCCAGCCCCCCTTTCCCCACTTTTACAAACTTTGAGCTAGAGTCACCAAATTTGTTATGAAGATAACAATTGACATTCCACAAAGATCTGCAACAAAAATTTGGATGCAATTCCACCCATACCGCCCCCAGCCCCCCTTTCCCCACTTTATACAAACTTCGAGCTAGAGCCACCAAATTTGGTATGAAGATAGCAATTGACATCCCACATGGATGGGCATCAAAATTTTTAATACTGGTATCGAGTATACCGCAGTCGGTTGCGTCCGACTGCAACGTTTCCACTTGTTTTTCTTTATTTTTTCTTCCCTGCCTCTTGGTGCCAATTCTTTTGCACTTACTTGCGCCTTTGAAAGGTGAATTATCTGTATTTTTTTCTCTTTTTTTCTTTTTCTTTCCGCACTTTTAATCACTCTGAGAGGCCTATGAAACACTTTTTTAGAGACATTTGAAACAAAAAAATATAACTTAAAAAAACTTAAACTAGGTGTAAGATTTCTGCCGGTAGAGAGAATTATATAATGTTAAAACGTTTTTAGGGTGTCTTTGCTGGATTTGGGTTTGTTGGACCCCACAGTTTTTTTTTAACTTTTTGACAAGCGTGACATTAGTTGACGTTAGGTTTTGTTTCACTGATTGCACTGCACTTTAGCACGATTTTTGGGCACTATTGCGAGGTTATCTTTGTTCTGCTGCGCTGCTACAGGTCTGGCTTGCGTTGATGTGCGATCTGCGCAGATAAAAGCTTCCAAGCTTTTTCGCCTGCACTGATACTGATCTTGCTTGGGTTGAGGTGCGATCTACGCAAATATCAGCTGCCAAGCTTTTCGCCTGCACTGAGGCAAAGTTTTCGCTGCAGAATTAAATATTTTTATGTTGCATTAACACAATGCCAACGGTCAGAATTAATTATTCGCGCTTACCAAAAATTGCGACTGCAACCAAATCCGTATTAAGTAGATTGCAAATCTACGCAAATATAATTAAATATATTTAAAAAATACATTTTGCTGACCGTGTTCGCCCATATAAAACATATTCTTTTTATGTTTCACGCCCCGAGTGCTTCCTGAAGGTTAAGGACGATAAAACGAAATCAAGGTTTGCGTCTGCTGCTAAGTCTGGTCCAAATCGAAAAGATCGGATCTCGCCTAACCTGCTCCTTTTATACCCCCCTTTAACCGGATATAGCCAAGTGTCTAATTGTCAACTCTCTCAAAATAAACTCACCACTGCCACTGTTGCAAGCTTCGTTAAAAACAAAGTTGCATTTACTAACGATAATTAGTGACTGCGCGCCAAAATACACTTTTCAAACAAAAATGTTCTATTTTATTTTCTAATTATTTTCCCAATTTAATGCGTCCGTTACAGAATCTAGAAAACTTTGTAGATTTTCCGGCTTACCGTCAAACTCTGGTATCAGAGATGTGGCTAGCTTAATAAATTCTACAACTGTTTCTGCCATTTCAGAAATTGTTACCGCTTCCGGTTTTGTCTCGATTGGGTCACTTTCCTCTAGTGTTTCAATGTCACTATCAGATTCAGCGTCGCTTGGTTGAATTGATTCGTTCAATTCGTTTAATTGGTCGGGATCGAACTCCGCCAATGGATTTAAATTTTCTGGCACGTTTATCTGAATATGTCGCCTATTGCTCACAGTAATCAACCTTGTGTTTAGAGATTTAATTACTCTTTTACATTTAATATTGTGCTCAGATGTGAATTTATTCTCATAACTGCTTACTAAGGTAACTATATTATTGTATTCACTTACTAATATTTCTGTATGGTTTTTTAGTGTTTCCTCTTTTATAATTCCATCTCTATTGATGCATTTATAAGATTTTTCAAATTTGGAACGAAATGCGTTTATCTGTTTCGCAATTTCGTTCCATTCCATTCTTTTACTGGAATTTTCTTATTTTTGTAAGCGTACATACCATATAGCTGCTATACCTAAATATTGATTTTCTTCTTCTATTAGTTTTACTCTGACATATGGTAAAGTTGAAAGTACCATGGCCTTTTCTGCTTTATTGCAGTGTATAAGTCGGCTACAGATTACGCCGAAAGTTTCTATATAATCAGTCTCGAACTGATATACTGATATATATTCTTTATGCGAGTGTAAAACTTTAATCGCATTAATGCGAAAATATGGAAACCTTTCGTAAACGTGATCTATTTTTTCCTTATTCATTTTTTTTTTAAATCCTATCTAAGTTATTTGCCCTACTCATATATCTTTTCTTTATAATTTTATTATGCTTAACATAGATTGTAAGCAGAAATTGTAAAACTAACACTATCGTCATTATTAATAATAGGATCCATAACGATTTTATATCGTCTGTCTGATCAATTATTTTGACGTTGTTTACAACGTTGGCAGTATTGTCTTTTGCCTCACTTGAATCACTAAACCATCCCATTGTTTAATTTAATTATTTTTATATATTCAATGAAAAAATTTTTCTTTTATGTTCATGAATGAAAAAGTTGCCTATTTTATATTAAAAATTTGATCTTGAATAATTTTTAATTTTGGGATTACTTAAAGAAAGAAAAATATTTTCTTCTTTGAAAATCAAAAATAAAATTTGAGGTGATAATATTTTTTTTTTGTATATAAAAAAAAATTTGTCATTTGTAAAAATGGTTTAAATGGTGAAAATATTAGTTGTTATTTAATGTGGTTGGCTCACAATTCGATTCGATTAAAAAAATTCTCCAACCACATTTGTTAGTTAAAGCCTAACAGTTATTAGTATTTTTTAAGCAGCGGTTTCCCGCATAGGCTTGAGATTAGGTCTTAATATTAAGGCAAATTGGGGCATTCGCTATTATGCAGCCCGTTTGCGTTGTTTCGCACCAGTACGAAGCTTCTCTTCTATGTCGTCCAGACGCTCTGTGTAGCGTTGTATGTCTGATGCGTCTTTTGCAATTCTGATCATTTCCTTGACCAGTCGACGTTGTTGCAAGAGCTTAACTCTTTTTCCACTCCTTTTGTGCTTAGGAATTTTCTTTTTTTCCTGTGGAGCCCGGTACTCAGCTATTGTGAGTGGGCGTGGTCCATCGGTTGGATTTGCCTGCAAGGCCTCTTGCAATGTTGGCAAATCCCTTTGTTCGATAGGAACAGCTGTCTCGAAATTTGGTTCTTCACTCATCAGCTTTATTTTAGTTTTTGTTGAATTCGATTCACATTTAATTTACATTGTTCGTTTTATAAAAGTTTTTGCCGTTTTTGTTCTATTTAATTCACATTTCATTTACATTTGGGGTGTTCAACAGCTCGTTTCATCGTTTCAAGTTTCAAAGTTGAAACGTCTCGCAACAACAACATACATAGAAAATTTCTTGAAACGCTGAAACACCCCAGCCTATGTATACAAAAAGTGTTTCAAGTTTGAACAAAGTAAAGATGGGAAGAGCACGATATTTATTCGATATTTGCTATCGATGCTCAGTACTTTTTAGTATATTTGGTGTATTTTTGTGCAAAATAGTATGAACACATATGATAAATGGCCGCCAAATGTTAAAAGCATGTAATTGAGCAACTAATTCAAACAACGAGCTCTTCTCACACTCAATATCCTCTATTTATCTAATAACTTGCTTTGCTAAAGCATCGCATAGCATATCTTTAGCACTTTTAAATGGCATTTTTTACAAATAAAGTATAGCCGCAGTAAACAGCAACAGTGACAAAAATTTAAGAATAAGAAATGTAAACAAACAACAGCTGACTGCACAAACATGAAACGCATTGACACCCAAAATGCCGTTCACGAGTTAATCGTTTCAACTTTGAAACATGAAACGATGAAACGGAGCTGTTGAACACCCCAATTGTTTTTCTTATACAACTTTTTGCTGTTTTTGTTCTATTTAATTCACATTTCATTTACATTGTTTTTCTTATACAACTTTTTGCTGTTTTTGTTGTGTTTAATTCACATTTACAAAACGTTGTGATGGTGCACTTGGCACGGTCGCCATGTAATAAATTCTTTATTAATAATAAGTTCTTTGAGAGTTGTTATTTAAAGGAGCGTCTGCTCCGTTCGCGTCTTTTATTTTGAATGAATCTTATATGTTAATGTTGGCTTCAGCTAAGCCGATACATGCAGTGCTTATATCTATACATGTTAGCATATACATATGTATGCAGAAGGCATGTATATGTTGGGTATGCTTTGACCACTTGAGCTGCAAAGTGCATGCTCAGCATACTCACGCGCCGCGATCGGCTTGTCTATAAGCGATGGATCGTATTGTTTGTGCGCTGGAATGTTTATGTAATTATGAGTGGTCTTCTAATGTACTTTAGGGCTTTGTATATTTATATTCATTATGACAAAGTGTCACAATGTATTAACTTATTGATATACCCTTTGATTTATAATTATGGTAGGGTAGATATGCTACAGTGGGTTACAGTTCGTAATAATATTTGTGAGATCATTTGTGGAAAATGGGAGGTCCGGTGGGATATAAATATTGACGATTTGTAAGCGTTGATTGAAGTTGAGCTCCAGCTTATTGTGCAAAATATTTGAATTGTAAAGTGTTGTTAAATGAGTATGTGTCTTTTCACCAGAATAGCTACGCCTTGTTTGGTATTTGACGTACTGGGAAAGTTGGCAAAGTAGCCTATATATTTTTTTTGGGGTAATTGGGTTTGAGCTTGAGGCCGGTATGTGCGTTTCTTAGAGACATATAACATCAGGGTTTTTGCTAGAGATCAATATTTCTAATTCATTATAATTATTATAATATAGATTTATGTTCCATTGGATAATAGAGAATTGAATCATCTGGGTCAGATGGAATCATTTTTTTGTTGGTATTTGAGTTATTCGATGTTGAATTAGTTGTTGGTAACTTTGCTGTATTTTGAGCGCCAGTTGGCGTTTCATTTTGGTTTGGTGTTGAATTCTTACACTCGATACCGAAGGTAAAGAGTATATTGAGTTTGTGCAATGTCCGTCATGGTGTCTGTCCGTCTGTATAAACGCAACTTTTTTCCACACCCTTCAAGCTAGAGACTTGAAACTTTGCAATTCTCTTTATCTATGGGATTGTAAATTAAAGTTTCAAGATTGGGGTTCTACGATAACTTGGGGGCTGGCAAATCGATAAATTCGATAACTCAAAACCGATAAATCCTCATATTTCGCACATCCTTACAGCTAGAACTACCAAATTTGGTAAGAAGATAGCTACTATCAACCCCCAAAAAACTGTATCAAAAATTTTGGAGCCACGCCCACCCATTTCGCCCCCAGCCCCCCCGCATTTTGAAATCAGAAATGGCTCTATCTCCCACAGTTCTTTAGCTATAGCCACCAAATTTAGTGCCAAGATAGGTGATGATGACCCCCCAAAAACTGCATCAAAAGTTTGGATGCCACGCCTACCAATATTGCCCTAGCCGCCCCCATCCACCCCAACGCTTAATCGAAAACGGGAATGCGTGTATCATCCAGAGTTGTGAGGCTAAGGCCACCAAATTTGGTAGGAAGATAGCTGGCAACGACCAAAAATCTTCATCAAAGTTTTGGAGAAACGCCTACCCATTTCGCCCCCCTTTCCCCACCTTTTACAAACATTTAGCTAGAGTCACCAAATTTTGTATGAAGATAGCAATTGACAGTCCACACATATCTGCATCAAAACTTTGGATGCCACGCCCACCCATACCGCCCCCAGCCCGCTCTCCCCACTTTTTACAATTTTCGAGCTAGAGTCACCAAATTTGGTATGAAGATAGCAATTGACATTCCACACAGATCTGCATCAAAACTTTGGATGCCACGCCCACCCATACCGCTCCCAGCCCGCTCTCCCCACTTTTTACAATTTTCGAGCTAGAGTCACCAAATTTGGTATGAAGATAGCAATTGACATTCCACATAGATCTGCATCAAAACTTTTGATGCCACGCCCACCCATACCGCCCCCAGCCCGCTCTCCCCACTTTTTACAATTTTCGAGCTAGAGTCACCAAATTTGGTATGAAGATAGCAATTGACATTCCACACAGATCTGCATCAAAAATTGGATGCCACGCCCAGCCATACCGCCCCCAGCCTCCCTTTCCCCACTTTGAACAATTTTCGAGCTAGAGACACCAAATTTGGTATGAAGATAGCAATTGACATTCCACAATGATCTGCATCAAAAATTGGATGCCACGCCCAGCCATACTGCCCCCAGCCCCCCTTACCCACTTTTTACAAACTTCGAGCTAGAGTTACCAAATTTGGTATGAAGATAGCAATTGACATAACGCAAAGATCTGCAGTAAAAATTAGATGCCACACCCACCCATACCGCCCCCAGGCCTTCTTTCCACACCTTTTACAAACTTCGAGCTAGAGTCACCAAATTTGGTATGAAGATAGCAATTGACATAACGCAAAGATCTGCAGTAAAAATTAGATGCCACACCCACCCATACAGCCCCCAGCCCCCCTTTCCACAGCTTTTACAAACTTTGAGCTAGAGTCACCAAATTTGGAAGGAAGATAGTTGGTGGCATCCCCATCTGTATCGGAGAATCTTTAAGGCAGCGTACACCCCTGCCCCATCCGTACCCCTTTGCAATCAGGCCTCTTTTTACCTGTTTTAATACTGGTATCGAGTATGCTGCAGTCGGTTCCGTCCGACTGCAACTTTTCCACTTGTTGTTGTTGAGTTTGTTAAGGAAAGAAGATAAATTGTCTTCAGTAGTGGGTTTGGTAACGTGTTTGGGTAGTTGGGTAGTTTGATAATTAGAAGTAGATGCTGATTGAACAGACGGAGTCGAGGCGTCGGCAGAGACGCGAGGGGCTGGTTTGTTTTCGGGTTTGTTTTGATTGAGAGTCTTGGTATGCTTGGTATTGTTATTAATGTTTGTGTTTTCTGCAACTACGGCTGCAAAGCTCCCAGGGTTATGTGGCTAGGGGAGGGAAGCTTTCAGGATGTCGCAGGCAAATAACAGTTTTGCATTGCTGGTCATTCATACTCTTTCATGTTTTTAGCTCTATGACACTTTCCAACAATTTTGCCATCGCAACTATCATACAGTTATGCAGCGTTGCGCACAAATGCCGAAAGTGTATTCAATAGTGGATTTGTCGAAGAAACGTGAAAAGAAAGTCTCACAAAAATCTCAACGAGTAGGCCCAGCAAGAATGAAACAAACGCACATGCATACACATACTAACACATTTTTACCGTTCTTGCTTTCTGCTCGCCCGCCGCCACTCCTTTAATACACAGGCCACTGACCGCAAAGCAGAACTGAAACAAAGCAAGCAACGTGCTGGCTTGTCGTAAATGAGACGCACAAGCTGTACAAAGTAAAACACCCTTTGTCCCAATTTTTAATTAAAGTCAATAAAACTCAAATACATAATTTTAATATACAGATAGTTTATTTTCAGTATATGATAAGTTTACTTTAGTGTTAGTTAATTAAATTATAAACAATTTGTTTTTTTTTAGTTATGATTGCCCTTACTTACTGCCATAATATGAATAAACATATAAAATAGAAGAAATTTTATAGAATCTCACGTTTATCTAATAAATTGCACAAAGTTCATATAAAGTCTATACCACCCTTTCTTGTTGAGCAACAGCAAGCGGGTTGAAGCAAAAGTCTAAATTGCCGATTTTAAATTTTTTTGACAACAACAAGAGAAACGAAGTGCCGCAACAATTAATTATGCCTTGCGCTTCGCACACTTTGCAGTCACAACAAAAAGCTAAACAATGATGGCCGACATGATGGATGACATTGTAGCGAGTGTAGTAGGTAAACAAGTGATAAGAAATACTGTCTTTTCGCCGTTTCCCCAGTTGTATGCTTCCATCTCTGTTTTCCCGTCTTATTACATTATTCGTCTATGGTTGTAGTGTAGTGGACTTGTAGTAATGTATGTATGTATGTTGCGGGTTGCCGGCAGCTTTGGATTTATGTTATTGTTATGTGTTAATTGCACATAACAATGTGTAAATTATGTGTGTATAATAATTGTGTATAACTTGAGTGCAATTATTACTGTCCGCTATATGTATGATATAGGCAAGTATGATCAGGGTTGTGTGTTTAATGTAAAGGACTTGTACGTATGTATGTAAGTATGTTGGTACGGCTGCACATGCATACGTATATGCATAGACAATTATAAATCTGTGAATTGATTGTAATGTACATATGTTGGAACTTGTATTTTGCAATAAAATATTAATCAGCATAAAATATTAATCAGCATAAAATATTAATCAGGTGTCATATGATGTATGTATGTATGTACGTACATACATACATATGTGCTGCATTGCAAAACGGAACACTGGACTCGGATCGAGTAAGTTCATACATATGTATGTTAATTAATATATTTTTATATATTAATTTTCAACGGATGTTGTTTTGTGTAGGATTTTATTTGTGCGGACTAGGACACCAGTTTACCAATTTTGGACAAATTGGTATTAACATATGTATATGTCCATGTATGGGAATATGTGTTACAATATGGCGGATTATGGATGCCGGTATGTAAAACTTTTCACTCTCAGAATTTTAAGAAATAAAATTGCATTACTTATCTTTTCTCCACGGAACTTGCTGGGGCGAATGGAAGGATATCCGGCTCGAAGGACCAATGTTTGTAGAGGAGTGGTTCCAAGATAGTAATGCTGACGGTGGAGTTGTTTGGATTTTTGTAGCAGGTTTTTATTGTAGTTTGTTGTAGAGTAATTGTATTTGCATTTATATTTGTAGGACGTAATTGTATGCGGATGGGCACTTCTTATGTGTAGGGAAAGCGTACATAGATTAAAATCACGCTGTATTTGGAGTTAAGCTAAACGTTTCTATGTTAACTTAACTTGAACAGAGAGAGAGAGAGGAGTTACAGTTATAGCTTAAAGTAATTGGAGTTGAACGGCAAGATTCATGGTCCTGCGCAAATAACATATTTCTGAACAATTTGAAAAACCATAAATTCTGTCATAAACAGTGTGTGTATATATTCACAAAAGAAGCATGTGAGGTTTATATTCACAAAAGAAGCATGCGAGGTTGGTCGATTGTTTGCCTCCCCACAATACATTTATACAAATATTATTATTTTTATTTTCATCTCTCTGGTACCGATGAACTAGTGAGATGGTTCTGAGG
Organism: Scaptomyza flava; assembly: GCA_030179655.1. Lineage (NCBI taxonomy): Eukaryota > Metazoa > Arthropoda > Insecta > Diptera > Drosophilidae > Scaptomyza > Scaptomyza flava. Next base: position 49,733 of record JARNME010000185.1, on the reverse strand, counting down.
TGGGCAAGCTGAGGCCACCGGACGGGTCGCAGGTTGCGGATAGCGCAAGGCCTCTAGTAGAGGTTAGCTGCGAATAGCGACTTGTCGTGAATAAGCAGTCCCGGACAACAGCGGGTACCACACCGTTGTGTGGGACCGACAAGGCGCTTGTCTGACCGCCTTCTTAACATAGTCTTACACACACCCTTCTCCTACACATGATTTCCTACCCAACTCCTACCCCCTACATCTCACAACGGGCAGTGGTGACGTCCTAGGGCAAGGGTGCCATTTCACCCCCTAAGCCAGAGTGTTATGTGGTCCGTGCTCATTGGCTGGTTTGCAGTCAGGGGTAACCGACTGTATTTGTACGGAGCCTCACCGATACCTGGCCGCCTCGGTGAGTATACCTGGCCCCGGCGTGTTAGTGGGGGCTATGACACGCCGGTACTACTTTCCCCTACACTCGTGGGATTTATATGGATAACAATAAATTTTTAAAAAACATGCGGGGCTTAACCGCAACCCAGGCAGCAGAGCGGATGGAAGAGGTGGCCAAAGGCGGCAAGCTGACGCCGCGCGGGGGCCAGTCCCCCAAAAGCACGGCCAAGCAGGCCGCTAAACGGACGGACGTAGGGGGTGGGTCTGCAGTGCCCGGCACTGCGCCAGCGGCTGCCCTGCGGGCTAATGCAGCAAGCGGGGGAGACGCCGCAACACCCTCTTCTGTTCCACAGAAGAGGCTGCACAAGAAGCCGCCTCTACCGGCACCGGGTCAGCCTGGCGGCTCTGGCGACCCGCTAAGGCAAGGCCTCAGCGGAGCCGGTCGCAAATGGTACCTCCGGTACCTCGAGCGTGGCTTGAAGCCGGAAGAGGCTCGCAAGAGAGCGCTGGAGCATCGGGCCCCGACCGTATCTCCAGCTGGGCGTATCGACGGTCAGGCCGTGGCTGGGAAGAAGCGACCTCTTCAGCACACGTCGCCTGCTGAAATCCCCATCGACCCCAAGAGACCGAAAGGTAGAGGCAACGCAACTCCGGAGGGCCAAGGCACCTCAAGCGGTTCTAAGCGACCGAAGGCGGCCACGTATGCCAGTGTAGCTAAGGGCACGAACCTTGCTATACTGGCTCGTGAATTCCCGAGGAAGCGGCTGACCAAGGAGGAGTTGTCGGCGGTGGAGTCAGCCCTGGTAGAGGAGATGAGGAAGGGCTGGACCGCCAGCCTCAACTTTAATGGCATCTTATTCCGGGATGGTCTGGTCCTAGTGGACTGTCTGGACGAGGATGCCAGGAAGTGGCTGGAGCTGAAGGTGCCCAGCATCAGTGCCGCAGTGGGTGTGGAACTCCGCACATGCCGCAAGGTGAGATACCTGAGACCAACATCGTCACGGTGTACCTGCCACGCACGGCTGGTGAGACGGTGGAGAAGTCACTTGGAATGCTCATTGAGCAGAATAAGGGTCTTCTCACCGAGACGTGGCGCATTCTCAGGCGCCTGGAAACCAAGGGCGGAAAGGTGCTGACCTTTGGTTTGGAGGATGAAGCTCTGTCACTCCTCAGTAATAGGGGAATGATGGTGAGTTTCCGATTTGGTCAGCTGAGGTGCAGGCTGCACAAAAAGCAAGCCGCGAAAGAGACGGCTGTGAAGGTGCAAGCAGACGTTGTGCCTGGCACTTCTTCTGCTGCAGCACCCTCCGATGAGGCAGCCGAAGCAGAAGCGATTGCAGCCTGGGAAGCCGAGCTGGACTCGGACTTGTCACGGTTACACGTGCGCAGCGAAGTAGGCTCGGGGAGCGATGAGAAGCCGTCCGATGATGAGCAGACACCCACCGGGACGCTGTCAGAGGCATATCTGACGCTCTCGGAAGGGGAACCTGAGCTCTAAGGATGTTGGCCACCAGCGTGGCACAGATCAACCTGCATCACGCGAGGGCAGCTTCGGCTGTCATCAGCAGGTTGATCTCCAGGTCTGACCTGGGGCTGGTGCTCATCCAGGAGCCATGGGTCGTCAGAGGTAGGATCTGCGGCCTTGATCAAGTAAGTTCGCAACTAGTTGTAGATATTAGGGAGACATCGCCAAGAGCATGCATCTTGGTCCGAAAGAACACTAACTTTCTTTGTCTCTCCAAATTTCTCAGCAGGGACCTCGTAGCAGTGCTAATCACTGGCGTGTTCGGGAGTATGGTGGTGGCGTCAGCCTACTTCCCGGGTGATAATGCGGAAGCCCCCCCAACAGAGGTTCAGGATCTGGTGGCACACTGCAGCAGCAATAGACTCCCATTGCTGCTGGGATGCGACGCAAACGCGCATAGCGTAGCGTGGGGCAGCACGGACAACAACAGTAGAGGTGAGTGCTTGCTTGACTATCTTGTAGCTAATGACCTTATGGTGTTCAATATGGGGGCTGAACCCACTTTTATCACCAAAATAGAGCCGAAGTACTTGATATTACTTTCGGCAATGGGGGTGCCTCTGGGCTGGTTAATAACTGGAGGGTCTCAACAGAACCGTCAATGTCGGATCATAGGATCATCCTCTTCGACATTAGTAGTAATTTCAGGATTAGTAAAGTCATCAGGAATCCCCGGCGGACTGACTGGCCGCTCTACCAGTCACACCTGGGGTTAAATCTGAGCAGACTAAACCATAGTAGGAGGGTCTCTTCTCAGGAAGAGCTAGAGCAACTCTCGACAGAGGTTGGCGAGACGATTATGCATGCCTATCATGCAAGTTGTCCAACCAACTCCATAGAGTCCAACAGGGATAACCCTTGGTGGAATAAAAAGCTTGGGATGCTTCGAGCAGAGGTCAGGAGGTTGTTTAATACAGCCAAAAAGAATAGTGACAGATGGGACTTATACACCAAGAAACTAACAGAGTATAATAAAGAAATCCGGTACAGCAAACGTGCCCATTTCCGGAGATTTTGCTCCAACCTAGAGCAGGCCACACCTGCTGTGAGAGTCTTTAAGTCGATCTCGAAAGGCAAAGTGTTGTCCGAACTCTGCTTAAAGAGGCCAGATGGTTCCTTCACGGAAAATGAGGTGGAAAAGGCAGAACTTCTCCTGCAAACTCACTTTCCACTTTGTAAAACCATCACCAACACCGACAGCTGTTACGAAACGGTTCCCATCAGGAGACCGGACTGGAGCCTGGCTGCAGCCATAGTAACAGAGCAAAGAATAAGATGGGCCATTGGTACGCTTAGTCCGTACAAGGCCCCAGGTACGGACGGTATCCTCCCCGTCCATCTACAGAAAGGGATGGAACAGCTTATGGTGTTCCTCATCCGTATTTTCCGGGGTAGCCTAGCTATGGGCTACATACCTAGGGCATGGAGGACGGCCAGGGTGATCTTTATCCCGAAAGTGGGGAAAAAGGACCCCTTTCACCCCAAATCTTTCAGGCCGATCAGCCTGACATCCTTCTTGTTAAAAACCCTTGAAAAGATAGTTGAAAATCACATCAGGATCTCGTACCTAGTGTCCAGTCCCCTGCATGATCATCAACATGCCTACAGAGAAGGAAAGTCGACAGAATCGGCTCTCCTTGACCTAGTAAACAGTCTTCAATGCTCAGTGAAGGCCAAAGACGTTGCTCTCTGTGCTTTCATGGACATAGAGGGCGCTTTTGATAACACAGCACATGATGTTGTGGTTAGGGCGCTTCAGGGAAAAGGGGTTGAGCCAGGACTTACTCTCTGGCTAGGCAAGCTCCTTGACACTAGAATAGCGGAAGTCACTGTCAACAATTTGACGGTCAGGGCCCAAACCACCAGAGGCTGTCCACAGGGGGGTGTCCTATCACCTCTCCTCTGGAGTCTCGTGGTGGACGAGCTACTAGTCAAACTTACAGTTAATGGTTTTGAATGCCAAGGCTACGCTGATGACATTACCATTGTCTGTAAAGGCAACTTCGAGAACACGCTTTGTGATAGAATAACTCTGGGTCTTAAACTTTGCTTGGACTGGTGCAAAGATGTGGGGCTGAATATCAATCCAGCAAAAACCACAATCGTCGCTTTCACCAATCGTTACAAGTTAAAGTCCATAAGACCCATATCCATTGGGGGTACGATAGTTCCACTCTCTACGGAGATAAAGTATCTGGGGGTAATCTTAGACAAGAGACTACTGTGGAAAAAGCATATTGAGCATGCGGTACGCAAGGCTACAATAGCCCTAATGTGTTGTAGGTCTCTCGCAGGGAAAAACTGGGGTGTGTCCCCAAAAATCCTTCTGTGGATGTACACAGCAATGGTGAGGCCCATAGTCAGCTACGGCGCTGTGGTATGGGCGGGACGTGTTGACCTGGATGTCACTAAACGGCAGCTGGGCAAACTCCAGAGACTTGCCTGCACGTGCATCTCGGGCGCAATGCGTACCTGCCCGTCCTCAGCACTGGACGTACTGCTAGGACTTCCGCCTTTGCATGTCTACATCAAACACAGTGCGCACAGATCTATTATAAGATTGACAGGAGCGAACGCAATCACCTCTGTCACTAGTGCAACTGGCACACTGCTGGCCTTTCCGCAAGATGCGCAGATGGGCCTTTTTAGTTTTGAGAAGCTCTTTAGAACGGAGCTTAGCAATAAAGCAGAATGGACTAGTCTGTCGACCACCTATAATGTGAAACCACATGCTATTAGATGGTACACAGACGGATCATTAACGGATGAGGGTGCTGGAGCTGGAGTCTGCGGACCCCGACTCAAGTATCATGAGCCCCTGGGCAAATTCGCCAGCATTTTCCAAGCGGAAGTGCACGCGATTGAAAGATGTGCAACCTTTAACTTCGAGAGGGGATACGTTCATAGAGACATAGCCATTTTCTCAGACAGCCAGGCAGCGATAAAAGCACTTAGTGCTTATAAAATCGTCTCCAAACTGGTTTGGCAGTGTATTGAAGCGCTCAATAGGTTGGGCAGTAGAAACAAAGTCACCATATATTGGGTACCGGGACATGCGGGTGTTCCCGGTAATGAGGTCGCCGATAGTTTGGCCAGGAGAGGAGCTAGCACTCCTTTCCAGGGCCCTGAACCTTTCTGTGGGCTAGGACCAGGGTTTATCAGTCAGAGCAGTCGCATCGATCTGCTCAACGCATGCGAGGACGCTTGGCGGGTTTCACATGGGGCACGACAGAGCAAGCGACTGCTAGGCAGTTACAACAAGAAGAGAACTGAGGACTGTCTGAAGCTGAGCAAAAGATCTCTTCGTATAGTCACGGGTTTCTTGACCGGGCACTGCAGACTGCGCAAGCATCTGCATAATCTCAGGTTAGGGGAAAACAGTCTTTGCAGACTGTGTCTGGAAGGGGATGAGACTCCAGAGCACCTGCTTGAGGAGTGTCCCGCCATCAGCCGACTGAGGCTCTCTCTTCTGGGGAGCCTCTTTCTGTCTACAGAGAAAATGAGGGCTCTCAGACCATGCCACATCGTCGCGTTCCTGCGATCGATCGGGCTGTTTGAGGAGCTGTAACTCACAAACAGTAAGAGGGCACAATAGATCCTAGTGGTCGCAGTGCATGATCCTCATTCCAATAATAATAAATAATATTTTCATCTCAGAAGTAAATATCAAGGAATGAACGCAATGTCAACATTAACAGAATTTAAGTTTAACATAATTATGGTACGGTGAAGGGCATAGAATAAACATAGCATAAGAAAGCTGAAGAGAGCAGCGCAAGAAGAGCGGAGGTCTTGTGCGCACTCCCACGATCCAAATGTCGTGACCCACGATCGAGATGACGCGACCCACAAAAGCGAAAAAAGAGCACGATCAGGCCGAGCTCGAGACGATGAGGTTAATCGGCGAGTGCAAGTGAAAGCGATCAGACGTGACCGCGGGTGGCAAAGCAAAAGGAGTGTGAAACGTAAAAGAAAATACAGTGTCAAAGACATTTTTCTAAAATAAAGACTTACATTGGCGTGGACGAGACTCCCACCTGGAAGCTTGTTAGAGATTGTAAGAAAACTCTAAGTGGGATAAAGAAACGTAAGCCACTAAATAAAATAAGAATAATTCCCAAACACTCCTGTATTTTAATTTTGCCCTGTGAGGCGCTAAACATATACATCCCCACACCATGACCGAAAGCTTGCCAAATTTCACAGTAGGCACAATATTTTTAGCATGGAGGGCTGTTTTTGGCTATCGCCAAACTTTTTCTGGGCCATCGTTATAGTATAACATGATTTTCGTCTCGTCACAGAAAATCACGTCGTTCCAGTACTCCGGAGGATTGTTAGCATTTATTATATCGCAGTTTAAACGTATCTCAATATTAATAGCTGAAAGCAATGGCTTCTTCCTTGCTACATGCGATGAGTATTTGTGGATATCGAGTACTTTTCTCACAGTCTCAGGGCACACAGTCTTATTGAGGTTTGTTTTGATGTCATTAACCAACTCTCTAAGGCTTGTTTGCGGTTTATTGTCCACGATTTTTAGGATATGTGAACAATCCCGTCGAGAGAGCTTTGGTGGTCTGCCTTTAGAGCTGTATAACTCCAGCCTTTTTTCTTTTTCCGCACGATTAAGAATATTGCAAATTGTTCTAAGTTTATTTAGTTATTTATTTAAATATTGATGATACATTTAATAGTAAATAATATTCTAACTAAAAGTGCAATAGGGGAAACTAGTAACAAGACCTTAGACCCTAACGTGTTTTCATTTTATATGTCATTAAATATGTTGCAATTTCTTAAAAATGATGAGATTCTATCGATGTTTTTTTGTTAATAGTAGAAAGTACAGAAGATGGGGATTGGTTGTGAAAAATAGAGAGCCGGATATTATCAAATTTGGGGCAGAAGTCAAGTATGTGGGTTGTGGTTAAGTCCTGTCCACAATGTTGACAGGTGGGCCGAGAGTTGCCAGAAAGGAGGTAGGCGTGAGTATGTTGGCAGTGTCCCATTCGTAGCCGGGAGAATGCGGTGGTGCTTGTGCGGCCGCAATCTTTTGGATATTTAATCTTATCTGGAGTAGAATTTGCTTCTTTGTATCTGTGTTGGAAAGAGTTCCAGTCTAGTGCTTGTAGCTGTTTCAGGTGCGTGTTGATTGTCTGATGATCTTTTTCGATGCAGGGTATGAAGGTACATATATAGGGGCGACTGTGATGCGAGTTGGGCAGCCTCGTCGGCAGATTCGTTTCCAGATATTCCTTTGTGGCTAGGAACCCAAAAGATTTTAATTTGGCTGGTTCTTTGATGCAAACATCCCTCATGCTGCTCACTATCGCGTTCATGTTGCTTAGTTTTTTAATAGCTTCTATTGAAGAAAGGCTGTGCGTACAGATGACGAATCGTCCTTTTTGCCGTTGGGCAAATCGAACTGCATGCAGGATGGCCGTTGCTTCTGCTGCAAACACCGAGCAATAGTCAGGAAGCCAGCCGGCTGATAAGTCGCACCTGATGTATCAACGCAGGCGAATGCAGTTACGTTTTGGTTCTTAGTTCAGTCGGTGAACAACCAATTCCAGTCCCCAAGGCGTAGTTCGGATGACTCTTCTGCGAAAGCGCATCGGAATACTCCGCTAGGAGTGGAGTTTTTTTTGGATGTTTTCGCAGTGTAGTGATGAGAGATGAAGACCGTAGTAGCCAGGAGGGGGGGGGGGGGGGGGGGGGGGGGGTATTGAGGTGTGTTACTGGTTGGCGCAAGAATGATGTTAAGTTCCTTGCATAACGATGCACAGCGACGAAGAGTGGACGGAATTCTGTATTTTCTGTGGTGTTGCGTAATTTTGCGAAACTCAGTTTGAAGGTGCCGGTTGGGTGTGCAGTATAGTTTTGGGATTAGCTTGGCAGTGGCTTCTTTGATTAAAGATTCAACCGAAGGCAAACCTGCCTCAGCCAAAATGCATTTAGTTGGGGATGTTGGAAAGGCATTTATACTGCGTCGGACCGCAGTATGATATGCCGTTGTAAACAGCTTTACGTTGGACGCAGCACTCCACCCGAAAATGGGGAGTCCATACTGAATTTTAGATAATATCAGGGCTCTTGTAACGCCTATAAGTGTATTTACATCGATAAGAGAGTTGTTGCAACTTAGATATTTTATAATGTTCAGTTTCTTATATAAACTTTGTCTTAAATGAATGCAATGTTGCCTGAAGGAAAAATTAGATTCAAATATAACACCTAATATCTTAAGATATGGAACACGTTCGATTATTGAGTTATTAAAGCAGAGACCATTATATGTACAGAATTTTTTTTTAACATATGTGTATAGTTTTACATTTGAAGGGGGACAGAGTAGCCCCGGAGGACTGACCCCATGTCTCTATTTCATCTAAAATCTTACAAAAAATTGAATTTAATTTTTCTGAGTCTTGCAGTTTGCTTAATATAATTAAAGCGTCGTCTGCATACATAAATAGTTTAACATTTTTATATTTAAGTACAATTTTGTTAATTTGCTCGAAAGCAATAATGAATAACACCACTGATAATGTCGACCCCTGAGGAATACCATTGTAAATATGGTGGTAGTTTGAGAGCTTATTTTTAAATCTGGCTCGGAATGATCGAAATCAGTGGCCAAAATGTTCAAGTGATTTCTAGTGGAAAGGGCATCCGACACGAAGTGTTGCACTTGCAACAGGGAGTCCATAGTGCTATGCTTCGGCTTGAAACCGGACTGATTGTCGCTTAAAAGTCTGTTTTTGGCGATGAACCACATAAGCCTGGACGCTAGGATTTTTTCAACTGTTTTGCCTATGCAGGACAGGAGAGAAATCGGACGAAAGCTACTTAATTCGGACATGGGTTTATTTGGCTTTTGGATTGGAATGATAATGGCCGATCTCCAAGTATGGGGGTAGCAGCCATTTTCAAATATTTTATTGAATATGTCCAGAAGTTTGACTTTGGCACAGTAGGGAATATTTCTTAACATGGGATATGTTATGCGATCACTTCCTGGAATTTTCCCCTTGGACTTATGCAGGGCCACTTCGAGCTCCGCCATAGTGCGATTTGCGTCTATAGATCTGGCTGGCCCAGACAAGTGATTGCCAGGGAATGGATTGTTAATGAATTTGTTTTTTAGTGAAATGTATTTATTGTTGAAGTTTTCGTCCATGGAGTATTTGGACCATGTTCTTGCAAATTCGTTTGCTATGTGCTGAAGTGGCGGTTAATAATCCATGTTCTGACATAATAGCCGAGACTTGGGTCCGGTGTACACCAACTTGCATATTTATGTCTGCCCATATTTTTTTGTGGTGGATACTGGAGACATTATAGATGTGAGAGTTCTAAAACTCTCTCTTTTTGCTTGCTTCACGCGATACTTAAAATAAGCGTTAGCTTTTTTGTAACTTAATCATCAAGCCTTCGCCTCGAGCGGACGTGTTCTTTTTATTCGCAATGTTTCGCAGCTGTGTCGAGTGCAAAGCTGAAGTGACGCCGATTCATCTTCGCTGCTTTGAAGCGGTGTAATGCGCTTCTCTTTTTCGGAGAGTGTTTCACTTGTCCTGCATTGAACTGTCTACTGATATTATTAAAACATTAACAATGTCGCCCAATCTCTTGTGGCAGTGTGATTATTGCCTAGTGTGTAATGATTCGCATGTTAAAATAGACGAGCTGTGTGCGAAAATCAATAACCTTGAAAAGCTCTACAAAGATTTAAATAATAAACTCAATAAGTCAAATAGTGCTGGTTCAGCAACAGACTCTCTGTTAGCTACGGCTCAACAAGACGTAACTGCAATCAGGGTTATTGAACCTACTCAACTGGTTGTCAGTGAGAGTAATGCACTCTCTCATCAAGGTGACGATATTGTCACTGTACGGAGCCGACGAAAGAGACGTGCTAACAACAACAATAAGCGCGTTGTTGGCGTCGCTCCCGCGTTTGATGGGCTGGAGGTGAAGCAGAGCTTGACATATTTACATATTGGTAAATTTTCAGCTAGAACGCAACCAGAGGCGGTGTTGAAGTTTGTCTTCGAAAAGTTGAAAAAGCAATCTGATACGCTTAAATGTTTTAAGCTTGTCAAGAGGGATGCTGACCCAACTTTAAGCTTGGAGTTCCGGAACAGCATCTATCAAATGTTTATAACAATTCCTTTTGGCCTCTTGGTGTTAGAGTCGCTAGATTTGTAATTAAACCGCGGCCTGATAAAGACAATACACCAGTTAATTTGGTAAACTTGGACCACCCACGGACATCCACACCAATTCCTCAACATGATACTTTGGTTTCATCAAAAAACCACTGAGTTTCGGCGCTACTGGTTGTTTTGAGGTTGTCAATGCATGCGGGCCCAAACCTCATGAGAGCGAATGTACGCGCACAAAATGCATAAACTGCACAGGCAATCATGCAGCCACAGATAAACAATGCCCCGTATTCAAAAAGCAAAAGGAATTGCTGAGAATAAAAACAAATAAGAAGTGATCCATGCGTGAAGCCAAAAACATCCTGAAAGCTTCCCTCCCCTAGCCACATAACCCTGGGAGCTTTGCAGCCGTAGTTGCAGAAAACACAAACATTAATAACAATACCAAGCATACCAAGACTCTCAATCAAAACAAACCCGAAAACAAACCAGCCCCTCGCGTCTCTGCCGACGCCTCGACTCCGTCTGTTCAATCAGCATCTACTTCTAATTATCAAACTACCCAACTGCCCAAACACGTTACCAAACCCACTACTGAAGACAATTTATCTTCTTTCCTTAACAAACTCAACAACAACAAGTGGAAAAGTTGCAGTCGGACGGAACCGACTGCAGCATACTTGATACCAGTATTAAAACAGGTAAAAAGAGGCCTGATTGCAAAGGGGTACGGATGGGGCAGGGGTGTACGCTGCCTTAAAGATTCTCCGATACAGATGGGGATGCCACCAACTATCTTCCTTCCAAATTTGGTGACTCTAGCTCAAAGTTTGTAAAAGCTGTGGAAAGGGGGGCTGGGGGTGGTATGGGTGGGTGTGGCATCCAATTTTTACTGCAGATCTTTGCGTTATGTCAATTGCTATCTTCATACCAAATTCGGTGACACTAGCTCGAAGTTTGTAAAATGTGTGGAAAGAAGGCCTGGGGGCGGTATGGGTGGGTGTGGCATCTAATTTTTAATGCAGATCTTTGCGTTATGTCAATTGCTATCTTCATACCAAATTTGGTGACTCTAGCTCGAAGTTTGTAAAAGGTGTGGAAAGAAGGCCTGGGGGCGGTATGGGTGGGTGTGGCATCCAATTTTTGATGCAGATCATTGTGGAATGTCAATTGCTATCTTCATACCAAATTTGGTGTCTCTAGCTCGAAAATTGTTCAAAGTGGGGAAAGGGAGGCTGGGGGCGGTATGGCTGGGCGTGGCATCCAATTTTTGATGCAGATCTGTGTGGAATGTCAATTGCTATCTTCATACCAGATTTGGTGACTCTAGCTCGAAAATTGTAAAAAGCGGGGAGAGTGGGCTGGGGGCGGTATGGGTGGGCGTGGCATCCAAAGTTTTGATGCAGATCTGTGTGGAATGTCAATTGCTATCTTCATAACAAATTTGGTGACTCTAGCTCGAAAATTGTAAAAAGTGGGGAGAGCGGGCGGGGGGCGGTATGGGTGGGCGTGGCATCCAAAGTTTTGATGCAGATCTGTGTGAAATGTCAATTGCTATCTTCATATCATATACCAAATTTGGTGACTCTAGCTCGAAGTTTGTATATGATGTGGAAAGAAGGCCTGGGGGCGGTATGGGTGGGTGTGGCATCCAAATTTTGATGCAGATCATTGTGGAATGTCAATTGCTATCTCCATACCAAATTTGGTGTCTCTAGCTCGAAAATTGTTCAAAGTGGGGAAAGGGAGGCTGGGGGCGGTATGGCTGCGCGTGGCATCCAATTTTTGATGCAGATATGTGTGGACTGTCAATTGCTATCTTCATACCAAATTTGGTGACTCTAGCTAAATGTGTGTGAAAGGTGTGGAGAGGGGGGCGAAATGGGTAGGCGTTTCTCCAGAACTTTGATGAAGATTTTTGGTCGTTGCCAGCTATCTTCCTACCAAATTTGGTGGCCTTAGCTTCACAACTCTGGAAGATACACGCATTCCCGTTTTTGACGAAGCGTTGGGGTGGATGGGGGCGGCTAGGGCAATATCGGTAGGCGTGGCATCCAAACTTTTGATGCAGTTTTTGGGGGGTCATCATCACCTATCTTGGCACCAAATTTGGTGGCTATAGCTAAAGAACTGTGGGAGATATAGCCATTTCTGATTTCAAAATGCGGGGGGGCTGGGGGCGAAATGGGTGGGCGTAGCTCCAAAATTTTTGATACAGTTTTTTGGGGGTTGATAGTAGCTATCTTCTTACCAAATTTGGTAGTTCTAGCTGTAAGGATGTGCGAAATATGTGGATTTATCGGTTTTGAGTTATCGAATTTATCGATTTGCCAGCCCCCAAGTTATCGTAGAACCCCAATCTTGAAACTTTAATTTACTATCCCATAGATAAAGAGAATTGCAAAGTTTCAAGTCTCTAGCTTGAAGGGTGTGGAAAAAAGTTGCGTTCATACAGACGGACAGACGGACAGACACCATGACGGACATTGCAAAAACTCAATATACTCTTTACCTTCGGTATCGAGTATCAGAATTCAACACCAAACCAAAACAAGTAAGAAGGCTCTAGTCGGGAGAGCCCGAATAGAAGATACCCTGAACCCAGTTGCAATAAATATGTAAATTAAATTTATAATTGACTTTGGTATACTGACTTAACTTCAATCGATAAAATTAGATATCTCCGGTGTTTCTTAACCGATTTGGACGAATTTTCAGAAAAGTTCTATCGTTACCCATTATTTCAACCCTCATTTTACATTTTCCAAATTCGATATTTTATTGTTATCGATATTATGTGTACATCGGAAACCAGAAAAGTTATCGATAATTTGATGAAAATTTGTTCTGCTCATGGTATAGGAAAACTTAAATACAAAATCTGAAGTCTCTAGCTCTTGTAGTCTCTGAGATCCACGCGTTCATACAGACAGACAGACAGACAGACAGACAGACGGACAGACAGACAGACAGACGGACAGACGGACAGACGGACATGGCTATATCGTCTTGGCTGTTGGTGCTGATCAAGAATATATATACTTTATGGGGTCGGAGATGCTTCCTTCTGCCTGTTACATACTTTTGCACAAAACCATTATACTCTTATTTACCCATTTTATGGGTTAAGGGTATAATGAAACGCCAACTGGCGCTCAAAATACAGCAAAGTTACCAACAACTAATTCAACATCGAATAACTCAAATAACAACAAAAAAACGATTCCATCTGACCCAGATGATTCAATTAAAAATATATAAAAAAAGAATCAAAACAATTACCACTGACTCATCCCTCTCGGATAAGTCAATGGATTGATAATCAACCCCCTTAATCCCAATCCTTCTCTGAGAGCATTTAACTCAGTCCAATTGCATACCATTCTCTATTATCCAATGGAACATAAATCTATATTATAATAATTATAATGAATTAGAAATATTGATCTCTAGCAAAAACCCTGATGTTATATGTCTCTAAGAAACGCACATACCGGCCTCAAGCTCAAACCCAATTACCCCAAAAAAAATATATAGGCTACTTTGCCAACTTTCCCAGTACGTCAAATACCAAACAAGGCGTAGCTATTCTGGTGAAAAGACACATACTCATTTAACAACACTTTACAATTCAAATATTTTTTACAATAAGCTGGAGCTCAACTTCAATCAACGCTTACAAATCGTCAATATTTATATCCCACCGGACCTCCCATTTTCCACAAATGATCTCACAAATATTATTACGAATTGTGACCCACCATTATTGATACTTGGCGACTTTAACTCTTGGGATACACTGTGGGGCTCAAGCTCAAAATAGCCATTAATAGATCAAATTAAGCCCTCTTAAATGATGGTACTGCGACTAATTTTTCTACACACAGAACATTCTCTCAAGTCGACCTTACATTTGTGACCAGCTCACTTATACCACATTGTACTTGGTCGGTGCTCGCCGATCTTTACGGATCCCCATAACAACCCTCATAAAAAACCTCCCGAAACCCCATGGTTTTGATTCTTCCCCCAAATACAAAACAGAGCTGGCTAACTGGGAAATGTTTCAGGTAGTTTGTCAAGAACATACACAATACCAGAGTTCTTCAAACATTTAATTAGAAGGGGCTAAATTAACAAGGGACAAAGGAACAGCTGCTAATTTAGCAATACCCCAAACCAAACCATTTGTTCACCAAAGAAATAGCTGTTGGTGGAACAGCGAACTTAATACCATTCGAAATAACAAAAAAAGGCTTTAGCAAGAATACAGACGTAAAATGTCTCCGTCCTCCCTGTTTATTTATTTATATATTCCAAACTACCAATAAGAAATCCAAACATCATCTTAAAAAATACTGCTTAAGTAGATGCTTAATTAGTTTTGAATAAGGAATAAAATCAAAGCGCAACTCGACTGGCAGCGAATTATAAATAGGCTCATTTAGACCATAGTTAGTACGGTGAGTGCTTATAAAGAATGAATTCACAACCCTCAGGCACCTCGATGGGGTAAAAAACATTATTAAAGAAAGTAAGTCAGGACAATCAATCTTTCCAACAATAATATCATTCAAAAACGACAATGCCGCTATTGTACGTCTATCCTCTAAGTTGAAAGCCGCACAAGGCGACATCAGTATAACTAGGCAGCGGTTCAAGAAACCCAAGAGGATGCAAAGCAAATTTTAAAAAAATTTTTGCACACGTTCAAGTCTATTTATATGAATTGAAGTGTATGGACTCCAGATTAAAGAGCCATATTCAAGTTTAGAGCGCACAAATGCTGAATACAAACATATCAGTAAATTTAGCCGAATGGCGTCTAACGAAAGCCAACATTGCATATGCTTTCGGCAGAATATAATCAAGATGTTTTACAAAACTGAATTTAGAATCAATAAATATAGTTTAAAAAAACTAAAAAACACGCTTTTAGAGCATATCAAACTAAAAAGTTAAAAATAATTTTTCAAATAAGCTTAAAACAATAATAAATGATACCAGCATTATTGTAAAAAATAGCATTGGGCGCTCGATGTACGAGAAATATGGACAAAGCGCCCCACGCTTTTTTTTACAATAATGCTGGTATCATTTATTATTGTTTTAAGCTTATTTGAAAAATTATTTTTAACTTTTTAGTTTGATATGCTCTAAAAGCGTGTTTTTTAGTTTTTTAAACTATATTTATTTTTCACTTTTTAGTTCGATGTATTATAAAAGCGTGTTTGTAAGTTTTTTCAAACTATATTTATTTTTTAATTTTTATTTCTATTAATTATTGAAAAAAAAAAAATTTGTAAGTTCTAGTGAACATGAATGTGGTGCAGATTTAAAAAAAAAATTTTTTTTTCAGCCGTGGACGGGATTAGAACCCACGATCGGTGAGTCCGGGAGCGAAGACCCGCGCCTTAGACCGCTCGGCCAACGAACGAACTTGAGGTAGTGGGATGTACTGACAGTAATAAGCCACTTGCTTTTAGTCCAAAGGAGAGTTACATACATACATACAAGTGAATCTAATATAAGCGTGTTAAAAAGGACTCCGAAGTCGAGCGATTCACATCTGCTAGATAGAAGCGAGCCACCTAACGAATAGGAAAATGTTATTGGGGTTTGAGCTCTAGAATAGCGTACAAAAAAGCATTTGAAACATTGAGTGGAAGAAGGTTGTGCAGGCACCATGAGCAAACTCTGTGTAAATCCTCCTGGCGGTCAACACAGTCAGCTGACGATTTTATCATTTTAAACAATTTAAGATCATCAGCATACAAAAGATGACATGTGTGCTTAAAGCAGGAGAAAATATCATTTATAAAAAATATAAACAAGATGGGTCCACTACCTTGTGGAAGACCAGAAGGTGCAATGTAGGGTCTTGAAAATTTTCCATTAACTACCACACGATAAGAACGCGAATCAAGGTATGATCGAAACCAATCCAGAAGGGATGAGTGGAACCCTGCTTGAGATAGTTTTGCCAAAAGCGCATTATGACATACCTTGTCAAAGGCTTTGGCAAAGTCTGTATAAATTGTGTCAACCTGTAACCTATTTTCAAGAGAGTTAATGCAGAAAACTGATAGATTCGTCACAGTATATCTGCCATTCATAAACCCATGCTGGCTAAAACAAAAATAAGACTTAAAAAGAAATGTTAGTCGCTTTGCCATTAGACGCTCAAATAATTTTGAGACGTTGCTTAGTTTTGCGATAGCTCTATAATTGCCTATTAAGCTTTTTGACGAGTTCTTATGAACTGGTGTCACCAATCCCGACTTCCATGCCTTAATAAATGTGCCAGTCAAGAGGGACTTATAGAATAGCATTCTAAGTTGCTCATAGAGTTCATTACCACAGGAGATTCCATCACTATCTGGAATATTTGAAGAATTAAAATCAGACAAAACTGCAACTATGTCATTACTCGAGACTTGCAAGTTACCCATATTAAATAACGTTGGTATTTTTGAAAGAATATACGAATCATGCCAATCACAACGCGGCTCAAAGTTAGAACTCAAGAATTGAGCAAACAGTTCAGCAATTGAAGCATCAGAGCTAGCATTATGTGAACTTAAAGTCATAGAAGACGGGATAGCTGAGCAACCCTTTTTAGCTCTAACAAATGACCAAAACGATTTACTCTTGATTCCACTTCAGTGATGTATTTATTGTAAAGAAATTTATTTAGAAATTCAAATTCTCGCTTATGAAGCTTATAGCGCTCCAAATCAAAAGTATTCAGGGAAAAAGCATATCTTTTAAAATATTTATTGCGAAGGTTTTTTAGTTTTTTCAAACCAGCAGTATACCAAGGTAACCTCGGGTTGTACTTTTTAATAATGGAATTATTTGCCATTATCTGCTTTAATAAACTTAAAAACATGTCGTAAGCGCCCTCAAGATCAAGTTGCGATAAGATTCTATCCCAATTAATGCTTAAAATGGAAGTCCTAATGCTTAAAATATTAGGTTGCGTAAAGATATATTTAATATTATTGAAAGAGTGCGGAGTAGCTCGAAAATTTTATGTCTCTAATGTTAATAGAATAGGTTCATGTTGCATATCACAAGGAGTAAGCGGAGCCGGACATAGGTTTATAGATTAACCTCATCGTCTCGAGCTCGGCCTGATCGTGCCCTTTTTTCGCTTTTGTGGGTCGCGTCATCTCGATCGTGGGTCACGACATTTGGATCGTGGGAGTGCGCACAAGACCTCCGCTCTTCTTGCGCTGCTCTCTTCAGCTTTCTTATGCTATGTTTATTCTATGCCCTTCACCGTACCATAATTATGTTAAACTTAAATTCTGTTAATGTTGACATTGCGTTCATTCCTTGATATTTACTTCATATATATGTATTTCGCACCTGTCTTTCTATAGTAAAGATGAAAATAAAAACAAGTAAGAAGGCTCTAGTTGGGAGAGCCCGACTAGAAGATACCCTGAACCCAGTTGCAATAAATATATTTAATTTATATTAGACTTTGGTATACTGGCTTAGCTTCCATCGATTAAGTTCAATATCTCCGGTGTTTCTCAACCGATTTGGACGAAATTTTCAGAAAAGTTCTATCATTATCCATTTCTTCAACCCTCATTTTTATTTTCCAAATTCGATATTTATTGTTATCGATATTATGTGTATATCAGAAACCAGAAAAGTTATCGATAATTTGAAGAAAATTTGTTCTGCTCATGGTATAGGAGAACTTAAATACAAAATCAGAAGTCTCTAGCTCTTGTAGTCTCTGAGATCCACGCGTTCATACAGACAGACAGACAGACAGACAGACAGACAGACAGACGGACAGACAGACAGACAGACGGACAGACGGACATGGCTATATCGTCTTGGCTGTTGGTGCTGATCAAGAATATATATACTTTATGGGGTCGGAGATGCTTCCTTCTGCCTGTTACATACTTTTGCACAAAACCATTATACCCTTATTTACCCATTTTATGGGTTAAGGGTATAATGAAACGCCAACTGGCGCTCAAAATACAGCAAAGTTACCAACAACTAATTCAACATCGAATAACTCAAATAACAACAAAAAAACGATTCCATCTGACCCAGATGATTCGATTAAAAATATATAAAAAAAAATCAAAACAATTACCACTGACTCATCCCTCTCGGACAAGTCAATGGATTGATAATCAACCCCCTTAATCCCAATCCTTCTCTGAGAGCATATAACTCAGTCCAATTGCATACCATTCTCTATTATCCAATGGAACATAAATCTATATTATAATAATTATAATGAATTAGAAATATTGATCTCTAGCAAAAACCCTGATGTTATATGTCTCTAAGAAACGCACATACCGGCCTCAAGCTCAAACCCAATTACCCCAAAAAAAATATATAGGCTACTTTGCCAACTTTCCCAGTACGTCAAATACCAAACGAGGCGTAGCTATTCTGGTGAAAAGACACATACTCATTTAACAACACTTTACAATTCAAATATTTTGTACAATAAGCTGGAGCTCAACTTCAATCAACGCTTACAAATCGTCAATATTTATATCCCACCGGACCTCCCATTTTCCACAAATGATCTCACAAATATTATTACGAATTGTAACCATTATTGATACTTGGCGACTTTAACTCTTGGGATACACTGTGGGGCTCAAGCTCAAATAGCCATTAATAGATCAAATTAAGCCCTCTTAAATGATGGTACTGCGACTAATTTTTCTACACACAGAACATTCTCTCAAGTCGACCTTACATTTGTGACCAGCTCACTTATACCACATTGTACTTGGTCGGTGCTCGCCGATCTTTACGGATCCCCATAACAACCCTCATAAAAAACCTCCCGAAACCCCATGGTTTTGATTCTTCCCCCAAATACAAAACAGAGCTGGCTAACTGGGAAATGTTTCAGGTAGTTTGTCAAGAACATACACAATACCAGAGTTCTTCAAACATTAATTAGAAGGGGCTAAATTAACAAGGGACAAAGGAACAGCTGCTAATTTAGCAATACCCCAAACCAAACCATTTGTTCACCAAAGAAATAGCTGTTGGTGGAACAGCGAACTTAATACCATTCGAAATAACAAAAAAAGGCTTTAGCAAGAATACAGACGTAAAATGTCTCCGTCCTCCCTGTTTATTTATTTATATATTCCAAACTACCAATAAGAAATCCAAACATCATCTTAAAAAATACTGCTTAAGTAGATGCTTAATTAGTTTTGAATAAGGAATAAAATCAAAGCGCAACTCGACTGGCAGCGAATTATAAATAGGCTCATTTAGACCATAGTTAGTACGGTGAGTGCTTATAAAGAATGAATTCACAACCCTCAGGCACCTCGATGGGGTAAAAAACATTATTAAAGAAAGTAAGTCAGGACAATCAATCTTTCCAACAATAATATCATTCAAAAACGACAATGCCGCTATTGTACGTCTATCCTCTAAAGTTGAAAGCCGCACAAGGCGACATCAGTATAACTAGGCAGCGGTTCAAGAAACCCAAGAGGATGCAAAGCAAATTTTAAAAAAAATTTTGCACACGTTCAAGTCTATTTATATGAATTGAAGTGTATGGACTCCAGATTAAAGAGCCATATTCAAGTTTAGAGCGCACAAATGCTGAATACAAACATATCAGTAAATTTAGCCGAATGGCGTCTAACGAAAGCCAACATTGCATATGCTTTCGGCAGAATATAATCAAGATGTTTTACAAAACTGAATTTAGAATCAATAAATATAGTTTAAAAAAACTAAAAAACACGCTTTTAGAGCATATCAAACTAAAAAGTTAAAATAATTTTTCAAATAAGCTTAAAACAATAATAAATGATACCAGCATTATTGTAAAAAATAGCATTGGGCGCTCGATGCACGAGAAATATGGACAAAGCGCCCCACGCTTTTTTTTACAATAATGCTGGTATCATTTATTATTGTTTTAAGCTTATTTGAAAAATTATTTTTAACTTTTTAGTTTGATATGCTCTAAAAGCGTGTTTTTTAGTTTTTTAAACTATATTTATTTTTCACTTTTTAGTTCGATGTATTATAAAAGCGTGTTTGTAAGTTTTTTCAAACTATATTTATTTTTTAATTTTTATTTCTTTTAATTATTGAAAAAAAAATTTGTAAGTTCTAGTGAACATGCAGATTAAAAAAAAAAATTTTTTTTTCAGCCGTGGACGGGATTAGAACCCACGATCGGTGAGTCCGGGAGCGAAGACCCGCGCCTTAGACCGCTCGGCCAACGAACGAACTTGAGGTAGTGGGATGTACTGACAGTAATAAGCCACTTGCTTTTAGTCCAAAGGAGAGTTACATACATACATACAAGTGAATCTAATATAAGCGTGTTAAAAAGGACTCCGAAGTCGAGCGATTCACATCTGCTAGATAGAAGCGAGCCACCTAACGAATAGGAAAATGTTATTGGGGTTTGAGCTCTAGAATAGCGTACAAAAAAGCATTTGAAACATTGAGTGGAAGAAGGTTGTGCAGGCACCATGAGCAAACTCTGTGTAAATCCTCCTGGCGGTCAACACAGTCAGCTGACGATTTTATCATTTTAAACAATTTAAGATCATCAGCATACAAAAGATGACATGTGTGCTTAAAGCAGGAGAAAATATCATTTATAAAAATATAAACAAGATGGGTCCACTACCTTGTGGAAGACCAGAAGGTGCAATGTAGGGTCTTGAAAATTTTCCATTAACTACCACACGATAAGAACGCGAATCAAGGTATGATCGAAACCAATCCAGAAGGGATGAGTGGAACCCTGCTTGAGATAGTTTTGCCAAAAGCGCATTATGACATACCTTGTCAAAGGCTTTGGCAAAGTCTGTATAAATTGTGTCAACCTGTAACCTATTTTCAAGAGAGTTAATGCAGAAAACTGATAGATTCGTCACAGTATATCTGCCATTCATAAACCCATGCTGGCTAAAACAAAAATAAGACTTAAAAAGAAATGTTAGTCGCTTTGCCATTAGACGCTCAAATAATTTTGAGACGTTGCTTAGTTTTGCGATAGCTCTATAATTGCCTATTAAGCTTTTTGACGAGTTCTTATGAACTGGTGTCACCAATCCCGACTTCCATGCCTTAATAAATGTGCCAGTCAAGAGGGACTTATAGAATAGCATTCTAAGTTGCTCATAGAGTTCATTACCACAGGAGATTCCATCACTATCTGGAATATTTGAAGAATTAAAATCAGACAAAACTGCAACTATGTCATTACTCGAGACTTGCAAGTTACCCATATTAAATAACGTTGGTATTTTTGAAAGAATATACGAATCATGCCAATCACAACGCGGCTCAAAGTTAGAACTCAAGAATTGAGCAAACAGTTCAGCAATTGAAGCATCAGAGCTAGCATTATGTGAACTTAAAGTCATAGAAGACGGGATAGCTGAGCAACCCTTTTTAGCTCTAACAAATGACCAAAACGATTTACTCTTGATTCCACTTCAGTGATGTATTTATTGTAAAGAAATTTATTTAGAAATTCAAATTCTCGCTTATGAAGCTTATAGCGCTCCAAATCAAAAGTATTCAGGGAAAAAGCATATCTTTTAAAATATTTATTGCGAAGGTTTTTTAGTTTTTTCAAACCAGCAGTATACCAAGGTAACCTCGGGTTGTACTTTTTAATAATGGAATTATTTGCCATTATCTGCTTTAATAAACTTAAAAACATGTCGTAAGCGCCCTCAAGATCAAGTTGCGATAAGATTCTATCCCAATTAATGCTTAAAATGGAAGTCCTAATGCTTAAAATATTAGGTTGCGTAAAGATATATTTAATATTATTGAAAGAGTGCGGAGTAGCTCGAAAATTTTATGTCTCTAATGTTAATAGAATAGGTTCATGTTGCATATCACAAGGAGTAAGCGGAGCCGGACATAGGTTTATAGATTAACCTCATCGTCTCGAGCTCGGCCTGATCGTGCCCTTTTTTCGCTTTTGTGGGTCGCGTCATCTCGATCGTGGGTCACGACATTTGGATCGTGGGAGTGCGCACAAGACCTCCGCTCTTCTTGCCCTGCTCTCTTCAGCTTTCTTATGCTATGTTTATTCTATGCCCTTCACCGTACCATAATTATGTTAAACTTAAATTCTGTTAATGTTGACATTGCGTTCATTCCTTGATATTTACTTCATATATATGTATTTCGCACCTGTCTTTCTATAGTAAAGATGAAAATAAAAACAAGTAAGAAGGCTCTAGTTGGGAGAGCCCGACTAGAAGATACCCTGAACCCAGTTGCAATAAATATATTTAATTTATATTAGACTTTGGTATACTGGCTTAGCTTCCATCGATTAAGTTCAATATCTCCGGTGTTTCTCAACCGATTTGGACGAAATTTTCAGAAAAGTTCTATCATTATCCATTTCTTCAACCCTCATTTTTTATTTTCCAAATTCGATATTTTATTGTTATCGATATTATGTGTATATCAGAAACCAGAAAAGTTATCGATAATTTGAAGAAAATTTGTTCTGCTCATGGTATAGGAGAACTTAAATACAAAATCAGAAGTCTCTAGCTCTTGTAGTCTCTGAGATCCACGCGTTCATACAGACAGACAGACAGACAGACAGACAGACAGACGGACAGACAGACAGACAGACGGACAGACGGACATGGCTATATCGTCTTGGCTGTTGGTGCTGATCAAGAATATATATACTTTATGGGGTCGGAGATGCTTCCTTCTGCCTGTTACATACTTTTGCACAAAACCATTATACCCTTATTTACCCATTTTATGGGTTAAGGGTATAATGAAACGCCAACTGGCGCTCAAAATACAGCAAAGTTACCAACAACTAATTCAACATCGAATAACTCAAATAACAACAAAAAAACGATTCCATCTGACCCAGATGATTCAATTAAAAATATATAAAAAAAAATCAAAACAATTACCACTGACTCATCCCTCTCGGACAAGTCAATGGATTGATAATCAACCCCCTTAATCCCAATCCTTCTCTGAGAGCATATAACTCAGTCCAATTGCATACCATTCTCTATTATCCAATGGAACATAAATCTATATTATAATAATTATAATGAATTAGAAATATTGATCTCTAGCAAAAACCCTGATGTTATATGTCTCTAAGAAACGCACATACCGGCCTCAAGCTCAAACCCAATTACCCCAAAAAAAATATATAGGCTACTTTGCCAACTTTCCCAGTACGTCAAATACCAAACGAGGCGTAGCTATTCTGGTGAAAAGACACATACTCATTTAACAACACTTTACAATTCAAATATTTTGTACAATAAGCTGGAGCTCAACTTCAATCAACGCTTACAAATCGTCAATATTTATATCCCACCGGACCTCCCATTTTCCACAAATGATCTCACAAATATTATTACGAATTGTAACCATTATTGATACTTGGCGACTTTAACTCTTGGGATACACTGTGGGGCTCAAGCTCAAAATAGCCATTAATAGATCAAATTTAGCCCTCTTAAATGATGGTACTGCGACTAATTTTTCTACACACAGAACATTCTCTCAAGTCGACCTTACATTTGTGACCAGCTCCCTTATACCTCATTGTACTTGGTCGGTGCTCGCCGATCTTTACGGATCCCCATAACAACCCTCATAAAAAAACCTCCCGAAACCCCATGGTTTTGATTCTTCCCCCAAATACAAAACAGAGCTGGCTAACTGGGAAATGTTTCAGGTAGTTTGTCAAGAACATACACAATACCAGAGTTCTTCAAACATTCAATTAGAAGGGGCTTAATTAACAAGGGCCATAAGAACAGCTGCTAATTTAGCAAAACCCCAAACCAAACCATTTGTTCACCAAGGAAATAGCTGTTGGTGGAACAGCGAACTTAATACCATTCGAAATAACAAACAAAGGCTTTGGCAAGAATACAGACGTAAAATGTCTCCGTCCTCCCTGTTTATTTATTTATTTATTCCAAACTACCAAAGAGCAACACAGTTCTCCGTTCTGGTATATTAACTTATAACTACTTAACACCAAACCACACACAATAAGAAATCCAAACATCATCTTAAAAAATACTGCTTAAGTAGATGCTTAATTAATTTTGAATTAGGAATAAAATCAAAGCGCAACTCGACTGGCAGCGAATTATAAATACTTAATGTTCTGGAAATAGGCTCATTTAGACCATAGTTAGTACGGTGAGTGCTTATAAAGAATGAATTCACAACCCTCAGGCACCTCGATGGGGTAAAAAACATTATTAAAGAAAGTAAGTCAGGACAATCAATCTTTCCAACAATAATATCATTCAAAAACGACAATGCCGCTATTGTACGTCTATCCTCTAAAGTTGAAAGCCGCTCAAGGCGACATTAGTATAACTAGGCAGCGGTTCAAGAAACCCACGAGGATGCAAAGCAAATTTAAAAAAAATTTTTGCACACGTTCAAGTCTATTTATATGAATTGAAGTGTATGGACTCCAGATTAAAGAGCCATATTCAAGTTTAGAGCGCACAAATGCTGAATACAAACATATCAGTAAATTTAGCCGAATGGCGTCTAACGAAAGCCAACATTGCATATGCTTTCGGCAGAATATAATCAAGATGTTTTACAAAACTGAATTTAGAATCAAAAAGGACTCCGAAGTCGAGCGATTCACATCTGCTAGATAGAAGCGAGCCACCTAACGAATAGGAAAATGTTATTGGGGTTTGAGCTCTAGAATAGCGTACAAAAAAGCATTTGAAACATTGAGTGGAAGAAGGTTGTGCAGGCACCATGAGCAAACTCTGTGTAAATCCTCCTGGCGGTCAACACAGTCAGCTGACGATTTTATCATTTTAAACAATTTAAGATCATCAGCATACAAAAGATGACATGTGTGCTTAAAGCAGGAGGAAATATCATTTATAAAAAATATAAACAAGATGGGTCCACTACCTTGTGGAAGACCAGAAGGTGCAATGTAGGGTCTTGAAAATTTTCCATTAACTACCACACGATAAGAACGCGAATCAAGGTATGATCGAAACCAATCCAGAAGGGATGAGTGGAACCCTGCTTGAGATAGTTTTGCCAAAAGCGCATTATGACATACCTTGTCAAAGGCTTTGGCAAAGTCTGTATAAATTGTGTCAACCTGTAACCTATTGTCAAGAGAGTTAATGCAGAAAACTGATAGATTCGTCACAGTATATCTGCCATTCATAAACCCATGCTGGCTAAAACAAATATAAGACTTAAAAAGAAATGTTAGTCGCTTTGCCATTAGACGCTCAAATAATTTTGAGACGTTGCTTAGTTTTGCGATAGCTCTATAATTGCCTATTAAGCTTTTTGACGAGTTCTTATGAACTGGTGTCACCAATCCCGACTTCCATGCCTTAATAAATGTGCCAGTCAAGAGGGACTTAGAGAATAGCATTCTAAGTTGCTCACAGAGCTCATTACCACAGGAGATTCCATCACTATCTGGAATATTTGAAGAATTAAAATCAGACAAAACTGCAACTATGTCATTACTCGAGACTTGCAAGTTACCCATATTTAATAACGTTGGTATTTTTGAAAGAATATACGAATCATGCCAATCACAACGTGACTCAAAGTTAGAACTAAAGAATTGAGCAAACAGTTCAGCAATTGAAGCATCAGAGCTAGCATTATGTGAACTTAAAGTCATAGAAGACGGGATAGCTGAGCAACCCTTTTTAGCTCTAACAAATGACCAAAACGATTTACTCTTGATTCCACTTCAGTGATGTATTGATTGTAAAGAAATTTATTTAGAAATTCAAATTCACGCTTATGAAGCTTATAGCGCTCCAAATCAAAAGTATTCAGGGAAAAAGCATATCTTTTAAAATATTTATTGCGAAGGTTTTTTAATTTTTTCAAACCAGCAGTATACCAAGGTAACCTCGGGTTGTACTTTTTAATAATAGAATTATTTGCCATTATCTGCTTTAATAAACTTAAAAACATGTCGTAAGCGCCCTCAAGATCAAGTTGCGATAAGATTCTATCCCAATTAATGCTTAAAATGGAAGTCCTAATGCTTAAAATATTAGGTTGCGTAAAGATATATTTAATATTATTGAAAGAGTGCGGAGTAGCTCGAAAATTTTATGTCTCTAATGTTAATAGAATAGGTTCATGGTGCATATCACAAGGAGTAAGCGGAGCCGGACATAGGTTTATAGAAAACTTATCTTCTATAGAGACAAAAACTAAATCAAGAATTTTGTGCAATTTATTGAACACATTATTAATCTGCACCAAACCCATACTGAATAGGTCATCTAGCAGAGCAATTTCGTGCAGTAAATGAACATTACAAGGGACCATAGTAAAGTCATCCAATGAGGGAACCCAACCCAGCTTTCCAAGATTAAAATATCCTAAAACACAGAGACTTTGAGAAGCCTTTAATCCAAAATAAATAGAGGCCACATTTGCAATATGTGCTTCATACAATTCAAGTGGGCTATTCGGTGGAGCATAAGATGCACAAATAAATAATGATTCAAATTGACCCGTAATATTGATCGCAAGCTGGTCTAAAACTGAGTCATTGTTGCTAAGATTTACTGTGCAACAGCGCAAGTACTGCCGCACAGCAACAATAACACCACCAACCCTCGAGCACTGTGTACTTACAGTGTCTCTGTCTTTCCGGAAGACATGGAAGAGCTGGGTATCAAAATATTCACCGTCAAAGAAATTAGGATTGAGCCAAGTCTTAACCAATACTATGACGTCAGAATCAGAATCACAGGTAGGCATACGATCATCATGCGATTTGGTCCGCATGCCAGCAACATTTTCGAAAAATATTCTCAAAGAACTAGTACTTGATTTATACTTACACGCATGAGCGTTAACAGGTGCAGGCAAGGGAGAAGTATAATGCGTATGGCGCATAAATACTTGCGGTGATAGTAAAGGAAGAATGTAAGAATAATGCTCATCCACAACCGGCTGAGCAATAAACAAATAAGTTAGCTTAATATAAGATGCAGCTCTATTAAAAGCAACAAAAGCAGCCAAATCCAGCGCAGCAGTCACACATAGCGTAGGCATCGATGACAGCGAAGAGTTATGATTGTAAGCGCATGTTAACTCACTCAAAAACTTAACAGATGATAGAGCAGCGAAGAAGAGCGGGTGCCGATGAAAAAAGTCCACAGCATCCGAAGCATTATGAACGCCGCAAAGGGCAAGCATTGATAACACCTGTTGTTGTTGTCCAAGCAACGATCGAGAGTGCAGTGGAAGCGAAGATTGATAAATGTCCGAAGTCAGGAGCGCACGAGCGGGATTATGCTCTCGCGCAAATTGTGCAGCTGGTATTTGTTGTTGTTTAGCACATGCAGATGTGAGTGCGTGAGCAGCAACCTCAAAACAACCAGTAGCGCCGAAACTTAGTGGTTTTTTGATGAAACCAAAGTATGATGTTGAGGAATTGGTGTGGATGTTCGTGGGTGGTTCAAGTTTACTGAATTAACTGGTGTATTGTCTTTATCAGGCCGCGGTTTATTTACAAATCTGGCGACTCTAACACCAAGAGGCCAAAAGGAATTGTTATAAACATTTGATAGATGCTGTTCCGGAACTCCAAGCTTAAAGTTGGGTCAGCATCCCTCTTGACAAGCTTAAAACATTTAAGCGTATCAGATTGCTTTTTCAACTTTTCGAAGACAAACTTCAACACCGCCTCTGGTTGCGTTCTAGCTGAAAATTTACCAATGTGTAAATATGTCCAGCTCTGCTTCACCTCCAGCCCATCAAACGCGGGAGCGACGCCAACAACGCGCTTATTGTTGTTGTTAGCACGTCTCTTCGTCGTCGGCTCCGTACAGTGACAAAATCGTCACCTTGATGAGAGAGTGCATCACTCTCACTGACAACCAGTTGAGTAGGTTCAATAACCCTGATTGCAGTTACGTCTTGTTGAGCCGTAGCTAACAGAGAGTCTGTTGCTGAACCAGCACTATTTGACTTATTGAGTTTTTTATTTAAATCTTTGTAGAGCTTTTCAAGGTTATTGATTTTCGCACACAGCTCGACTATTTTAACATGCGAATCATTACACACTAGGCAATAATCACACTGCCACAAGAGATTGGGCGACATTGTTAATGTTTTAATAATATCAGTAGACAGTTCAATGCAGGACACCGCTTCAAAGCAGCGAAGATGACTCGGCGTCACTTCAGCTTAGCACTCGACACATCTGCGAAACATTGCGAATAAAAATAGCACGTCCGCTCGAAGCAAAGGCTTGATGATTAAGTTACAAAAAAGCTAACGCTTATTTTAAGTATCGCGTGAAGCAAGCAAAAAGATAGAGTTTTAGAACTCTCACATCTAGAATGTCTCCAGTATCCACCATCCATTAACCGCCACTTCAGCACATAGCAAACGAATTTGCAAGAACATGGTCCAAATACTCCATGGACGAAAACTTCAACAATAAATACATTTCACTTAAAAACAAATTCATTAACAATCCATTCCCTGGCAATCACTTGTCTGGGCCAGCCAGATCTATAGACGCAAATCGCACTATGGCGGAGCTCGAAGTGGCCCTGCATAAGTCCAAGGGGAAAATTCCAGGAAGTGATCGCATAACATATCCCATGTTAAGAAATATTCCCTACTGTGCCAAAGTCAAACTTCTGGACATATTCAATAAAATATTTGAAAATGGCTGCTACCCCCATACTTGGAGATCGGCCATTATCATTCCAATCCAAAAGCCAAATAAACCCATGTCCGAATTAAGTAGCTTTCGTCCGATTTCTCTCCTGTCCTGCATAGGCAAAACAGTTGAAAAAATCCTAGCGTCCAGGCTTATGTGGTTCATCGCCAAAAACAGACTTTTAAGCGACAATCAGTCCGGTTTCAAGCCGAAGCATAGCACTATGGACTCCCTGTTGCAAGTGCAACACTTCGTGTCGGATGCCCTTTCCACTAGAAATCACTTGAACATTTTGGCCACTGATTTCGAAAAGGCTTTCGATCGCATCGGTGTCCATTCAATCCTTCAACAGCTTCTGTCTTTGGGAGTTGGTCCAAAAGTCTTCAGATTGGTGAAAGCTTTTCTGACCCATCGATCATTACTCCTTGTGATATGCACCATGAACCTATTCTATTAACATTAGAGACATAAAATTTTCGAGCTACTCCGCACTCTTTCAATAATATTAAATATATCTTTACGCAACCTAATATTTTAAGCATTAGGACTTCCATTTTAAGCATTAATTGGGATAGAATCTTATCGCAACTTGATCTTGAGGGCGCTTACGACATGTTTTTAAGTTTATTAAAGCAGATAATGGCAAATAATTCTATTATTAAAAAGTACAACCCGAGGTTACCATGGTATACTGCTGGTTTGAAAAAATTAAAAAACCTTCGCAATAAATATTTTAAAAGATATGCTTTTTCCCTGAATACTTTTGATTTGGAGCGCTATAAGCTTCATAAGCGTGAATTTGAATTTCTAAATAAATTTCTTTACAATCAATACATCACTGAAGTGGAATCAAGAGTAAATCGTTTTGGTCATTTGTTAGAGCTATAAAGGGTTGCTCAGCTATCCCGTCTTCTATGACTTTAAGTTCACATAATGCTAGCTCTGATGCTTCAATTGCTGAACTGTTTGCTCAATTCTTTAGTTCTAACTTTGAGCCGCGTTGTGATTGGCATGATTCGTATATTCTTTCAAAAATACCAACGTTATTAAATATGGGTAACTTGCAAGTCTCGAGTAATGACATAGTTGCAGTTTTGTCTGATTTTAATTCTTCAATCATTCCAGATAGTGATGGAATCTCCTCGTTAAGGTAATGAGCTCTGTGAGCAACTTAGAATGCTATTCTCTAAGTCCCTCTTGACTGGCACATTTATTAAGGCATGGAAGTCGGGATTGGTGACACCAGTTCATAAGAACTCGTCAAAAAGCTTAATAGGCAATTATAGAGCTATCGCAAAACTAAGCAACGTCTCAAAATTATTTGAGCGTCTAATTGCAAAGCGACTAACATTTATTTTTAAGTCTTATTTTTGTTTTAGCCAGTATGGGTTTATGAATGGCAGATATACTGTGACGAATCTATCAGTTTTCTGCATTAACTCTCTTGAAAATAGGTTACAGGTTGACACAATTTATACAGACTTTGCCAAAGCCTTTGACAAGGTATGTCATAATGCGCTTTTGGCAAAACTATCTCAAGCAGGGTTCCACTCATCCCTTCTGGATTGGTTTCGATCATACCTTGATTCGCGTTCTTATCGTGTGGTAGTTAATGGAAAATTTTCAAGACCCTACATTGCACCTTCTGGTCTTCCACAAGGTAGTGGACCCATCTTGTTTATCTCTATATATAAAAGAGTTTGTCCTAAGTGATTGTTGACATTGCCACAGCCTAAACGAAAAGAGCTGCAAGGCTGAAATTTTCACACAATATTTTATGCAGGTTGAAAGTGAGCACTAAGAAAGGAATTTTTAATTGGACAACTCCTTCAAGTACCTCCCATACGATTTGGAGCACTTTTTACCCATTTTAAAAATCAAATTACAATTACAACAATTACCCATTCCACTACTGTCGCCAGATTGTCGGACAAGCTGAGAGCTCGATCGCGAGCGAGAATACAAAAACAAAACAATAGGCAATGACGCCTTTGAGTCCCGCAAGCAAAGTGTCATAAAAAAAAGATTCGTACACTTGCAAGAAGCGTTTGTTGTTGTTGTTGTTGTTGGGCCCGCACTGCTACTTTTTGTTGGTGTGATTGATTAAAAAAAACAAAAACAACAAAACAAAACTTGGTGCGTCTAAAAAAATTACCCACACCAGAATATTTTATGGGGTGGATTTGCCTACTTGCTGCTTATATAACTTAGACAAAACTAACTAACATTATTAATATGTTATTGATATGCAATTTCGAACAAGCATAAGGCGTTCACATAAGTGCGCGTGTT
Source organism: Scaptomyza flava (assembly GCA_030179655.1). Lineage (NCBI taxonomy): Eukaryota > Metazoa > Arthropoda > Insecta > Diptera > Drosophilidae > Scaptomyza > Scaptomyza flava. The sequence goes on along the minus strand of JARNME010000185.1, from coordinate 18,658 downwards.
GCTCTTAAGATAATAAAATAATTACAACACTTACCCATTCCACTACTGTCGCCTGATTGTCCCACAAGCTGAGAGCTCGATCGCGAGCGAGAATAAAAAAACAAAACAATGGGCAATGACGCCTTTGAGTCCCGCAAGCAAAGTGTCATAAAAAAAAGATTCGTACACTTGCAAGAAGCGTTTGTTGTTGTTGTTGTTGTTGGGCCCGCACTGCTACTTTTTGTTGGTGTGATTGATTTAAAAAAACAAAACAACAAAACAAACTTGGTGCGTCTTAAAAATTACCCACACCAGAATATTTTATGGGGGTGGATTTGCCTACTTGCTGCTTATATAACTTAGACAAAACTAACTAACATTATTAATATGTTATTGATATGCAATTGCGAACAAGCATAGGGCGTTGACATAAGTGCGCGTGTTGCTCTTAAGATAATCAGCTAATTACAAATCTCGCTCCGATCATGTTCCTTTGATGTTGCTCATTTACGTTCACTCTCTATTTTATGTGCGCGCTTTGCATGTCAATCATAAAGTTTAATAACCCTAACTCCTCCGCACACACTAAATTAAAGCTAAAGGCAATATGCAGTTCACTTAGCTGCAGCCTCTTAGATATGTTTTGCGTTAATTCAGTGCGTGCGAAGAAGGTAGCGTTACTACGCTCTTTGTTAGACTTGCAGAGCGCGCGCATACATACATTGTAAATGCATGCATACATTGTTGACTTCTGAAGCAACCCTTCGGTACGGCTGGTGTCAAGGCATACCAAATTCTAGTCCTGTGATGCATCACTAGTAGCTAGCTTAATCGTAAGCTTCGAGTAATGCAGAGGGCGTTAGGAAAATAAGACGAGAAACAAAACTAACCAGCCCTACGATGCATCACTAGTCGCTAGCTAAATCGTTAGGCACTAGTAATGCATAGAGTCGCTAGGCAAATAAAACGAAAAACACAAAATAAAATCATACGGTGCATCACTGCAAGCTAGCGATTTACCTAGCGACCAGTAATGCATAGAGTCGCTAAGCAAATAAAACAAAAAACACAAAACAATCAAAGCGACAAAGGTACATAACAAGACAAAGCGTGTGTGACAAAGTTAACTGTTAATTAACTGGTTATAGCCAGAATTTTGTCAATTTTTGTCTTTAAATTTGCATTGTCGCGAGCGCATTTTTCGGTGCAGTCATTAGTGAAAAGTTATCGAGCGAGTGCGGGTCATCACATCATAAATTTACAACCAATCAATTAATTAATAAATAAATCAATTACTGTACCATAATTGTAAGTACATAATTGAATATTATTTAAATAAACGTAGAATAAAGTTAAAATCTCTTTTTACATTACAGACGCAATTTCTAAGTGCGATGTAGGGCCGCCGGAGCCGGAGCTGCGTAAGGCGATGCAACTCCAAAAAAAGAGAATAATTAAGAAAAATAATTTTAAGCCTAAGTAATTTTTGTAATTTGTAATTTTATTTAAATTTTCCTAGTGCTACAAGCTATACACTTTTAAATTAATGCACTACTTGGTCACAATCAGGTTTTACATTTTACACAGTTAAACTTAACTTTAAGGAACTATACAATTATAATTTAAAACTTAAAATACTAAATAAATTACTTCAATTAAGCAAATAATTTCAAAACTTTAAAAACATTTAACATAAGTAGCACTTTTTTATTCAAAATTTAAAAATAAATTAATTTTGTTTATATTTTAATTACCAATGTGTCTTCGTTTATATTTTGTACTGGCGTACATGTAAGCAACTTGTACTAGCGAAATAGTTAGTTTGGGCGGCCTAACGATATTCCTAAGCCTTTGGCCCCAGGGAAATAGCTAGCGATGATCCTACTGCGAAAGGCCTAGAGCGAAAGCCTAACGAAAGAGTTAGCTTGGGCGTCCTAACGATTTTCCTAAGCCTTTGGCCCCAGGGATATCGTTAGCTAGTGGTAATGCACCGCCGTACCGCTCGGTACGCTCTGCGGACATTCTCTAGTTAAATTCGTTAGGTAAATACATTGCTGGTGGTGCGAGTGTGCACCAGTACTCATCACTGAGTTCTAGGCATATCGCTAGTCTAGCACCGGGACCGCGTACTGCAGGGAAGCTAAAAGAAAGCTAAAAAGTGTTCACCAAATATATACCGTGCAAAAACAAACACACTAACAAATAGAAACTTAAGAAAATGTAATCTACATCAGCAGCAGTAGCATGCATTGCAAATAAAATCTTACAAAATTGATTGACTGAACTTCCCGCATATACATATAATATATACATACATATAATTGGGTCAGAAATACTTCCATCTACCTGTTACATACATTTGCACAAAAGCAATATACCCTCTGGTCTGTAGATCAAATGGTCATTCGCCAAGCAATACCGTTCTGTGTACACATCGAGAATAGGCAAATGCAAAGAAAATACAAGCTAAACACTTGCAAGTTGCTTCGAAATACAAAGCACAACATTTTAATACCCTATGTTTTAAAATTTCATAAAAAGCCATTGCTAACAATTTGTTTTCAGTATTTAGTTAACAAAATAATTTTATTTTTATTTTATTTTATTTTTTTATTTTTTATTTTTATTTTCCTAGTGCTACAAGTGTTATTACATACTTATATATTAGTGCACTAGTCACATTGTTTTATCATTAACTTTATATTATATGTTATAGCCTATCTTATATTTAACTCTTCAATAGCAGATTTCTTTTCACAATACGTAACATGTCAAAGATTATTTTCTTTTCAATTTTCAATTAAATATTTATGGTATTACATAATTTTAATTATTATTTTATTATTAAACAATTAATTGTGTCTTAAAACTATAGAATTTTTGTTTGTTTTATGTGCTTTCAACTTAATTTTAAACAGAGGTGCGCTCTTGGTACTTTTTAAATCTGTTGGTAATTGGTTCCAGAGTCGAATAGCAGAGACGTAAAATTGCCTGCTTGAGCAGGCCAGTTTGGTACTAATTAGGTTATTTACTCCTTCCGATGTAGTAAAACTTAAGATATCGAACAAATAGTCAGGTTTTTTGGAAAAGATTATTTTGTGGAGAAGAACTAGTATTTTATAATTTAGTAAATGCGCAAACTCGAGATCAACCAACTTCTTGGCGTAATCCGTTATGTGGTCAGTTCTTTGCAGCCCATACACGTAGCGAGCAATATTATTAAATGCGACTTTAAGTTTATGTTGGCTCGCGGCATCGCATTTGGCAAAAATTTCTACTCCATAAAACAGGATTGGCATTACTAAAGTTTTTGCAATCATTGTCCTTATTTTAACTGGTAAAAATTGCTGGGTCAGGGAAAGTTGTCGAAGAACGCCATACGTTTTTCCCACAGCTTTATTTACCTGGTCATTCCAATCCAAGGTTCTATTAAAAGTTATCCCGAGATTTACGGCTTTGTCAACAAAATCTATAGATTTACTGCCTACTATTAGGTTAGTAAGATCGTTAGTATTTATGTACTTTTATATATAACTAGACACTTAGATTTTGACGGATTTATGCACAAACCATTTTCTTTAGCCCACACGCTAACACGTAACAGATCATTATTGCACAATTCAATACACTGATTAATTTGACTAATAGGACCACTGACATACATTTGAACATCATCAGCATACATATGTACTTCACAGTTGGACAGGGCACTAGGCAAATCATTTATATAAATTGAAAAAAGGAGAGGTCCTAGTATAGATCCCTGTGGGACACCACGATTTACCAACATTAAGCTTGAAGTCGCACTCTGCGTTACAACGGCTTGTTGCCTATTTTTTAAGTAACAGGTCAATAGTTTAATTGCCGTTGGCGTAAAATAATACATCTTGCTAAGCTTTGTCAAGAGAATTTGTCAAATGCTTTACTGTAGTCTAGTAGTGTAAGCAGCGTTACTTCACTATTATCCATTCTCACTCGAATGTTCTCGACAAGCGCCGTTGTGCAACTCATATTTGCCCTAAAACCAGATTGCTTTTTGCTCAAAAGCGAGTTTACATTTAAGAAGTTATTAATCTGTCCTGCCATAAGTTTTTCAAACACTTTAGATAAAAACGGCAGTATAGCAATTGGCCTAAACTCGTTGTTTAATTTTGGAATTGGTATTATTTTTGCCAGTTTCCACTGCTCAGGGAATGTGGATGACATAATAGCAGTATTTATAATGTGTGTGATGTGGCCGATTATGTTTGGTAACAGTATTTTAATGAATTTTGGGTTTACGTTATCCAAGCCGATAGCGTTAGATTTAATTTTTAATATTGCATGCAGGACATCACATTGGTTAACACATTCAAATTCAAAACAATTACTACAGTTGTTTAACGGTACACAATTTTCATACGGATTACTCACAGCTATAGGAACATTGAAGTTGACAAATTTATTGTTAAGTATATCTACATCTTCGTCATCACATATCACAGATTTATCTTTTCCAACGCCCATATTGTTTAATGTTTTCCAAGTTTCTTTGGTTGATATTGCGTGTTTAAATTTATTACTAAATAAATTGCGCTTAGCATTTTTAATAGATTGATTTACGTTTCGTCTGTTGGATTTAAAAAGTCGCTAGTAATAGTCCGTCCTGTATCGTTTCCATTTATCGTAAGCCTCATCCCTGTGTTTAATTGCACTTTTAATATCATTATTAAACCAGGACTTTAGAGCTGGTTTTGTAATTTTAGTTTTTAATGGAAGAAACTCATTGTAGAGATAGTCAATATTATGCTGTAGCACAGTAATTTGGGTGTCAACAGAAGGAAGGTGGTAAATGCCACCCCAGTCACAATTGCAGCATGCTTCAACTAGTGAGAGTTGATCAATATTTTTGAAATCCCTAAAAGTTATTATTTGTTTTGAATATATGAGATGCATATCATAAGTCAGGAAGTTAAGGTCATGCTTAGAAAACGCAGGTACGGAGAGTTGGTCATAATGTAATATGTTGTCATTTTTATTAACAAATATTACATCGAGAAGCGTGCTTGTGTTGCGTGTGAAATGTGTTGGTTCCGTCGAGTTTACTACTGATAAGCCAAGTGACTGCATTTCATCAGTCAGATGTTGTTCTTTTAGTACATTACTGTTCAGGTCACCTGCTAATATTATGTCAGTATACGTCAGTGTTATATTTGATAGCACATCTATAAGCCTAGAGTAGTCAATATTCTTATTGGGTCTATGTATATATACAGCCAATAAGCAAATTTTTGTCACAGATAGAATTAGTAATGTTAATAAAAAGGTACTCTATTGGACTCTCAACTGGTTGTCGACATATAACTTTGCATTTTAGTCTATTTGTGACAAATATTGCAACTCCCCCTGCGTGACAAACACGATCCGAACGATATAAATTGTAGCCAGGACAAACAATAGACGAGTTCTCCAATTCATGAACAAACCACGTTTCAGATACACACACAATATCAACATTTGAATTCACAAACATAAAACGAAACTCCTCCATCTTATTACATAAACTCTGACCATTTAAATGACATATCTTAAGACCAGCTTTATGTTTACTTAATACCCTAATCATTGCTTGGCTGTTCGATCTGGACACATTCATATTGCAAGACATCTAAGTTGATAATAAAATCCTACCAATAGCACACCTAAACTGCGTTGGGAAAAAAACAAAATCAAAAAGCACAAATAAAATTTAAAAGCTAAAATTAAGAGAAACATATTACACCAAACATTTAAGAGAACAAACTTACAAACAACAACAATTGATATGCAGAAGCTAGGTCCGAAAAAGATCGTCCGCTACCGACGCACAGTGGCGCCATTTGAGTTTTTTCATATCAAAAATCATAACTTTTGAACCAAATGAGATAATCGAACAATTTAAAAAGCATATGATAGATAATTAATCAACCTATAAAATGAGCGTTTGAAATGAATTCTACGATTTTTCTGTGCCTATTTATGGGTATGCAAAGTTGAAATTTGTGGAAAAATCAACTTTACGGGAAGGAAAAAAAATATTTTTTAAATATTTTGATTTTTATTGTTTCGTTTTAATGGTTTTTATAATCTAAAATTAATATCAAAATAATTAAAAATAATTTTTTTTTTTTTATTTTTTTTATTAATTTTTTGTAAAATATTCATCACAATCCGTAAAAGATGGTATATCTAAAAGAGAAATCATCTCTGAACTATAAGTATTTTCTAATTCTTTTCGTGACTTAACATGCCTCAGTGATGAAATTAGTGGATCTGAAGATGCTGCTAACATGTTGAAGAGGTCCTCATTTTGTCTCACCCTTGAAGCTTTGAAAGTGTTTAGCAATCTGTATTTTTTATAAAACTTATTAAGGGACTCTTGTGCTTCTTCAGAGAGCTCTCCAATTGGCAAAGACTGATACTCAATTATATCTTTGCCATGCGCCAATATTTTATGGACTGTCGGGGTCAACTTTTTCTGCGGATATAATTCTGCTAAAAGTGATGCAGTTTTTGAAGCATATTCTCCATATTTTGCAGAATCAACTTTTTCCTTGCAGTTCAAAACATTTAAGATCGTTCCCAATCTCTTAACGATTTGGTTGTTTATCCCTGTGATTTGAGTTACAGCTTCATCATTCTCAAAAAATCTCCTTGAAGTGTTTCCATCGTTTGAGTTTCCGTACTTGGGGCAGTCTACTTTAAGTCCAACTTGTTTGAAAAACGCATCCTGTATTCGCTTCTTTCTGATATTTTCCTTATCTTTGTTTGATGTGTTTTCGTCAAAGTTTTCATCCTCTTGTGGAAGCGTATACGCTAATTTCAGCAAGAACTCCATACACCTTATTCTTGCATGCAAGGGTGAGATCCCAAACTCATAATTTTCTTCATTTGCAGAATCACTTAAATTGTCGAAGTTTTTTTTGCGTCTTTTTGCAAATTGGGCATGACAAAGTTGACCTTCTGTTTGTCAGTTCGTTGACCACTTTTCCGTCAACCATGGTTAGGTGGAACTCGTAATTACATTCAATGTATTTTCTGTATTTGGTGCGTACCTGGTAATTTATTTGTATATCCTGTAACTGCACCTGAATTTAGGGACCAGGATTTGACAAATGATCTCAGGTAAGCATTACAGAATGAAAAACAAAAGTCAAGTATCTTCACAATAACGAACGTAACAACAACAACAAAAATGGGTTTTCACGGTTATAGGTCATAAATTGCCCAAAAATGCATGCAACACATTTTTTTCCTATGAATTTTTTCACTTTTTTTACATTTAAAAAAAAGGGGCAAAAACGGGCACATGAAACTTTTTGCATTTAATAGAGGAATAATCAAAGAAATTAATTTTAAAAAATAGCCGATATAATGTGATATAATTTTTTTTTATTTTCCATCAAAGTTGAGAAATAGTGAAAAAGTGGATAGTTGGTAAATATTGAATTGCCTGGCCAAACGCAAAGCAAACAGTATAATTTTTTTTTATTCTTTTCTTAATAAATAGATCTATCCATAGAACCAAAAATAATGACGATCCGTAACTTAGTTTTTGAGATATTGTATCTCAAAGCCGACCAAATTACCTTAAAATTGTGATTTTTATGTAACACAAAAAATCAGACAACTTTGAAAAACTATATCTTCTTAACAAAAAATCCGGTTACATTATGGATTGCAGATTTGAAATCGCTGGAAAATTTCCTTTAAAGTAGGTTCATTCAATATTTTTTAGAGGCACATGCAATTTTTGATTTTTGACACTTGACTTGTTCTACGGGCGCCACTGTGCGACGTCGAGCTTTCAGCGCGCAGTTGAGAAAGCTGTTGTGCACTCTCTATGCAGATTACTTCTCCACCCACCGTAAGCTTTACGTGGACAAGCGAGCGACGGCAAAAGACAGCAGTCAGTTGTTTTTGTTTTTTCATTCTCATCGCTTCTTTGAATATGTTGTTATTGTCTTTGCTTAGTTGTTCGTTAATGTAAATCGGAACCAGACCGCGTGTTTCAATGCCAATTTGTTGAAGGCTAAGTTGTTGCTTATTAATTCGCGCGCATTAAATTAATTTTGTCGTGAACAGAGTCTAAACGAATTAAAATTGTGGGGTCAGCAACCGTCGCTGCAGATTGTCTGACCCTAAAGATGTCACGAAGCCTCGGTGCCGGTGTGACACCCAGTGTGCGCAGCTGCTCCCCATCTGCTAGCGGCACACCGTGTAGCCTTAACTCAGTGGCTACACTTGCGTTTTCCTGGGCACTGAGCTTGGCCTCCAAGGTGGCCAACTTTGTTTTTAAGAGCTGTGAGTCAGCAGCATCATCCTCCAGCTTTTGAACCCGACGCATCAGGCTCTGAAAATCTTCACACATGCCGTCTAGCCTGCCATTAAGAGCAGTGAGTATGCGTTCCTCGCACTCACTCACCTTCGCCGCGATCACACCCGCTTGCTCGTCAAAGCGTTGGTTTATGAGCTGGAGGATTGCAGCTCCATCGATGGACTTGCTGGTTTTGATCTCTCTGGCAGAGTTCTCTCGCTGACGCTTTGTGATGGGTGCCATGCTGATTTGTTTAATTTTGTTTGGCAGTGTAAATGAGTGTTTTTTATATGTTTTTGAGTGTCTTTCGTGCGATTCGTATTCTTTGTAATTATGTTATGTTTTGTTGTATTATGCGTGAGTGTTTCTAATGTCTGTATATTATACACTTTGCGTTCGTATTTGTAATTTGCCCCGCGCAACAATTAGACTGCGCCAAATTTGTGTCTAGTGTTTTTTGCTTTATAAACAATTCAACTTTAAACTTTGCACAGAGACTCGGAGCTCACAAGAAAACACGACCGCTGGGCTTTGCTTCTCTTCTTCTATCTTGAGATCTTATACAGATTGTTTTTATCAATTATTTAATGCCAATAAGAAAGGTAATATGTATTATGAATAATACATTTTTATACTCGATACCGAAGGTAAAGAGTATATTGGGTTTGTGCAATGTCCGTCATGGTGTCTGTCCGTCTGTCCGTCTGTATGAACGCAACTTTTTTCCACACCCTTCAAGCTAGAGACTTGAAACTTTCCAATTCTCTTTATCTATGGGATAGTAAATTAAAGTGTCAAGATGGGGGTTCTACGACAACTGGGGGGCTCGCAAATCGATAAATTCGATAACTCAAAACCGATAAATCCACATATTTCGCACATCCTGACAGCTAGAACTACCAAATTTGGTGAGAAGATAGCTACTAGCAACCCCCAAAAAACTGCATCAATTTTGGAGCCCCGCCTACCCATTCTGCCCCCAGCCCCCCCGCATTTTAAAGTCAAAAAAGCCTATATCTCCCACAGTTTTTGAGCTATAGCCACCAAATTTGGTGCCAAGATAGGTGATGATAACCCCCCAAAAACTGCATCCAAAGTTTGGATGCCACGCCCACCAATACCGCACTAGCCACCCCCATCTGCCCCAACGCTTCGTCAAAAACGGGAATGCGTGTATCTTCCAGAGTAGTGGAGCTAGAGCCACCAAATTTGGTAGGAAGATAGCTGGCAACAACCCCAAAAGAATTGCATCAAAGTTTTGGAGCCACGCCCACCTATTCCGCCCCCAGCCGCCCCGCATTTTGAAATCAGAAAAGCCTCTATCTCCCACAGTTTTTTAGCTAGAGTCACCAAATTTGGTGCCAAGATAGGTGATGATGACCCCCCAAAAACTGCATCAAAAGTTTGGATGCCACGCCTACCAATACCGCCCTAGCCACCCCCATCTGCCCCAACGCTTCGTCAAAAACGGGAATGCGTGTATCTTCCAGAGTAGTGGAGCTAGAGCCACCAAATTTGGTAGGAAGATAGCTGGCAACAACCCCAAAAGAATTGCATCAAAGTTTTGGAGCCTTGCCCAACCATTCCGCCCCCCTTTCCCCACCTTATACAAAGTTTGAGCTAGAGTCACCAAATTTGGTATGAAGGTAGCATTTGGCATTCCACAAGGATCTGCAGCAAAAATTTGAATGCCACGCCCACCCATACCGCCCCAAGCCCCATAGCCCCCCTTTCACCACCTTTTACATGCTTCGAGCTAGAGTCACCAAATTTGGTATGAAGGTAGCATTTGACATTCCACAAGGATCTGCAGAAAAAATTTGGATGCCACGCCCAACCATACCGCCCCCAGCCCCCATTTCCCTACTTTATACAAACTTTGAGCTAGAGTCACCAAATTTGGTATGAAGGTAGCATTTGACATTCCACAAGGATCTGCAGCAAAAATTTGGATGCCACGCCCAACCATACCGCCCCCAGCCCCCCTTTCCCCACTTTATACAAACTTCGAGCTAGAGTCACCAAATTTGGTATGAAGATAGCAATTGACATCCCACATAGATCTGCACCAAAAATTTGAATGCCACGCCCAACCATACCGCCCCCAGCCCCCCTTTCCCCACTTTTACAAACTTTGAGCTAGAGTCACCAAATTTGGTATGAAGGTAGCATTTGACATTCCACAAGGATCTGCAGCAAAACTTTGAATGCCACGCCCAACCATACCGCCCCCAGCCCCCCTTTCCCCACTTTTACAAACTTTGAGCTAGAGTCACCAAATTTGGTATGAAGATAGCAATTGACATTCCACAAAGATCTGCATCAAAAATTTGGATGCAATTCCACCTATACCTCCCCCAGCCCCCCTTTCCCCACTTTTACAAACTTTGAGCTAGAGTCACCAAATTTGTTATGAAGATAGCAATTGACATTCCACAAAGATCTGCATCAAAAATTTGGATGCAATTCCACCTATACCGCCCCCAGCCCCCCTTTCCCCACTTTATACAAACTTTGAGCTAGAGTCACCAAATTTGGTATGAAGGTAGCATTTGACATTCCACAAGGATCTGCAGCAAAAATTTGAATGCCACGCCCAACCATACCGCACCCAGCCCCCATTTCCCCACTTTTACAAACTTTGAGCTAGAGTCACCAAATTTGGTATGAAGGTAGCATTTGACATTCCACAAGGATCTGCAGCAAAAATTTGAATGCCACGCCCAACCATACCGCCCCCAGCCCCCCTTTCCCCACTTTTACAAACTTTGAGCTAGAGTCACCAAATTTGTTATGAAGATAGCAATTGACATTCCACAAAGATCTGCATCAAAAATTTGGATGCCACGCCCACCAATACCGCACTAGCCACCCCCATCTGCCCCAACGCTTCGTCAAAAACGGGAATGCGTGTATCTACCAGAGTAGTGGAGCTAGAGCCACCAAATTTGGTAGGAAGATAGCTGGCAACAACCCCAAAAGAATTGCATCAAAGTTTTGGAGCCTTGCCCAACCATTCCGCCCCCCTTTCCCCACCTTATACAAAGTTTGAGCTAGAGTCACCAAATTTGGTATGAAGGTAGCATTTGGCATTCCACAAGGATCTGCAGCAAAAATTTGAATGCCACGCCCACCCATACCGCCCCAAGCCCCATAGCCCCCCTTTCACCACCTTTTACATGCTTCGAGCTAGAGTCACCAAATTTGGTATGAAGGTAGCATTTGACATTCCACAAGGATCTGCAGCAAAACTTTGAATGCCACGCCCAACCATACCGCCCCCAGCCCCCCTTTCCCCACTTTTACAAACTTTGAGCTAGAGTCACCAAATTTGTTATGAAGATAGCAATTGACATTCCACAAAGATCTGCATCAAAAATTTGGATGCAATTCCACCTATACCGCCCCCAGCCCCCCTTTCCCCACTTTTATAAACTTTGAGCTAGAGTCACCAAATTTGTTATGAAGATAGCAATTGACATTCCACAAAGATCTGCACCAAAAATTTGAATGCCACGCCCAACCATACCGCCCCCAGCCCCCCTTTCCCCACTTTTACAAACTTTGAGCTAGAGTCACCAAATTTGGTATGAAGGTAGCATTTGACATTCCACAAGGATCTGCAGCAAAAATTTGGATGCCACGCCCAACCATACCGCCCCCAGCCCCCAATTCCCTACTTTATACAAACTTTGAGCTAGAGTCACCAAATTTGGTATGAAGGTAGCATTTGACATTCCACAAGGATCTGCAGCAAAAATTTGGATGCCACGCCCAACCATACCGCCCCTAGCCCCCCTTTCCCCACTTTATACAAACTTCGAGCTAGAGTCACCAAATTTGGTATGAAGATAGCAATTGACATCCCACATAGATCTGCACCAAAAATTTGAATGCCACGCCCAACCATACCGCCCCCAGCCCCCCTTTCCCCACTTTTACAAACTTTGAGCTAGAGTCACCAAATTTGGTATGAAGGTAGCATTTGACATTCCACAAGGATCTGCAGCAAAAATTTGGATGCCACGCCCAACCATACCGCCCCCAGCCCCCATTTCCCTACTTTATACAAACTTTGAGCTAGAGTCACCAAATTTGGTATGAAGGTAGCATTTGACATTCCACAAGGATCTGCAGCAAAACTTTGAATGCCACGCCCAACCATACCACCCCCAGCCCCCCTTTCCCCACTTTTACAAACTTTGAGCTAGAGTCACCAAATTTGTTATGAAGATAGCAATTGACATTCCACAAAGATCTGCATCAAAAATTTGGATGCAATTCCACCTATACCGCCCCCAGCCCCCCTTTCCCCACTTTTACAAACTTTGAGCTAGAGTCACCAAATTTGTTATGAAGATAGCAATTGACATTCCACAAAGATCTGCACCAAAAATTTGAATGCCACGCCCAACCATACCGCCCCCAGCCCCCCTTTCCCCACTTTTACAAACTTTGAGCTAGAGTCACCAAATTTGGTATGAAGGTAGCATTTGACATTCCACAAGGATCTGCAGCAAAAATTTGGATGCCACGCCCAACCATACCGCCCCCAGCCCCCATTTCCCTACTTTATACAAACTTTGAGCTAGAGTCACCAAATTTGGTATGAAGGTAGCATTTGGCATTCCACAAGGATCTGCAGCAAAAATTTGAATGCCACGCCCAACCATACCGCCCCAAGCCCCATAGCCCCCCTTTCACCACCTTTTACATGCTTCGAGCTAGAGTCACCAAATTTGGTATGAAGGTAGCATTTGGCATTCCACAAGGATCTGCAGCAAAAATTTGAATGCCACGCCCACCCATACCGCCCCAAGCCCATAGCCCCCCTTTCACCACCTTTTACATGCTTCGAGCTAGAGTCACCAAATTTGGTATGAAGGTAGCATTTGACATTCCACAAGGATCTGCAGCAAAAATTTGGATGCCACGCCCAACCATACCGCCCCCAGCCCCCATTTCCCTACTTTATACAAACTTTGAGCTAGAGTCACCAAATTTGGTATGAAGGTAGCATTTGACATTCCACAAGGATCTGCAGCAAAAATTTGGATGCCACGCCCAACCATACCGCCCCCAGCCCCCCTTTCCCCACTTTATACAAACTTTGAGCTAGAGTCACCAAATTTGGTATGAAGATAGCAATTGACATCCCACATAGATCTGCACCAAAAATTTGAATGCCACGCCCAACCATACCGCCCCCAGCCCCCCTTTCCCCACTTTTACAAACTTTGAGCTAGAGTCACCAAATTTGGTATGAAGGTAGCATTTGACATTCCACAAGGATCTGCAGCAAAACTTTGAATGCCACGCCCAACCATACCGCCCCCAGCCCCCCTTTCCCCACTTTTACAAACTTTGAGCTAGAGTCACCAAATTTGTTATGAAGATAGCAATTGACATTCCACAAAGATCTGCATCAAAAATTTGGATGCAATTCCACCTATACCGCCCCAGCCCCCCTTTCCCCACTTTTACAAACTTTGAGCTAGAGTCACCAAATTTGTTATGAAGATAGCAATTGACATTCCACAAAGATCTGCATCAAAAATTTGGATGCAATTCCACCTATACCGCCCCCAGCCCCCCTTTCCCCACTTTATACAAACTTTGAGCTAGAGTCACCAAATTTGGTATGAAGGTAGCATTTGACATTCCACAAGGATCTGCAGCAAAAATTTGAATGCCACGCCCAACCATACCGCCCCCAGCCCCCCTTTCCCCACTTTTACAAACTTTGAGCTAGAGTCACCAAATTTGTTATGAAGGTAGCATTTGACATTCCACAAGGATCTGCAGCAAAAATTTGAATGCCACGCCCAACCATACCGCCCCCAGCCCCCCTTTCCCCACTTTTACAAACTTTGAGCTAGAGTCACCAAATTTGGTATGAAGATAGCAATTGACATCCCACATAGATCTGCACCAAAAATTTGAATGCCACGCCCAACCATACCGCCCCCAGCCCCCCTTTCCCCACTTTTACAAACTTTGAGCTAGAGTCACCAAATTTGGTATGAAGGTAGCATTTGACATTCCACAAGGATCTGCAGCAAAAATTTGAATGCCACGCCCAACCATACCGCCCCCAGCCCCCCTTTCCCCACTTTTACAAACTTTGAGCTAGAGTCACCAAATTTGTTATGAAGATAGCAATTGACATTCCACATAGATCTGCACCAAAAATTTGAATGCCACGCCCACCCATACCACCACAGGCCCCATAGCCCCCCTTTCCCCACCTTATACAAACTTTGAGCTAAAGTCACCAAATTTGGTATGAAGGTAGCATTTGACATTCCACAAGGATCTGCAGCAAAAATTTGAATGCCACGCCCAACCATACCGCACCCAGCCCCCATTTCCCCACTTTTACAAACTTTGAGCTAGAGTCACCAAATTTGGTATGAAGGTAGCATTTGACATTCCACAAGGATCTGCAGCAAAAATTTGAATGCCACGCCCAACCATACCGCCCCCAGCCCCCTTTCCCCACTTTTACAAACTTTGAGCTAGAGTCACCAAATTTGTTATGAAGATAGCAATTGACATTCCACAAAGATCTGCATCAAAAATTTGGATGCCCACCCACCAATACCGCACTAGCCACCCCCATCTGCCCCACGCTTCGTCAAAACGGAATGCGTGTATCTTCAGAGTGTGGAGCTAGAGCCACCAAATTTGGTATGAAGATAGCATTGCACATCCCCAAAGATTGCATCAAAAGTTTGGAGCCTTGCCCAACCATTCCCCGCCCCCCTTTCCCCACCTTATACAAAGTTTGAGCTAGAGTCACCAAATTTGGTATGAAGGTAGCATTTGGCATTCCACAAGGATCTGCAGCAAAAATTTGAATGCCACGCCCACCCATACCGCCCCAAGCCCATAGCCCCCTTTCACCACCTTTTACATGCTTCGAGCTAGAGTCACCAAATTTGGTATGAAGGTAGCATTTGACATTCCACAAGGATCTGCAGCAAAAATTTGGATGCCACGCCCAACTATACCGCCCCCAGCCCCCATTTCCCTACTTTATACAAACTTTGAGCTAGAGTCACCAAATTTGGTATGAAGGTAGCATTTGACATTCCACAAGGATCTGCAGCAAAAATTTGGATGCCACGCCCAACCATACCGCCCCCAGCCCCCCTTTCCCCACTTTATACAAACTTCGAGCTAGAGTCACCAAATTTGTTATGAAGATAGCAATTGACATCCCACATAGATCTGCAACAAAAATTTGAATGCCACGCCCAACCATACCGCCCCCAGCCCCCCTTTCCCCACTTTTACAAACTTTGAGCTAGAGTCACCAAATTTGGTATGAAGGTAGCATTTGACATTCCACAAGGATCTGCAGCAAAATTTGAATGCCACGCCCAACCATACCGCCCCCAGCCCCCCTTTCCCCACTTTTACAAACTTGAGCTAGAGTCACCAAATTTGGTATGAAGGTAGCATTTGACATTCCACAAGGATCTGCAGCAAAAATTTGAATGCCACGCCCAACCATACCGCCCCCAGCCCCCCTTTCCCCACTTTTACAAACTTTGAGCTAGAGTCACCAAATTTGGTATGAAGATAGCATTTGACATTCCACAAGGATCTGCACCAAAAATTTGAATGCCACGCCCAACCTTACCGCCCCCAGCCCCCCTTTCCCCACTTTATACAAACTTTGAGCTAGAGTCACCAAATTTGGTATGAAGATAGCATTTGACATCCACATAGATCTGCACCAAAAATTTGAATGCCACGCCCAACCATACCGCCCCCAGCCCCCCTTTCCCCACTTTTACAAACTTTGAGCTAGAGTCACCAAATTTGGTATGAAGGTAGCATTTGACATTCCACAAGGATCTGCAGCAAAAATTTGAATGCCACGCCCAACCATACCGCCCCCAGCCCCCCTTTCCCCACTTTTACAAACTTTGAGCTAGAGTCACCAAATTTGGTATGAAGATAGCAATTGACATTCCACATAGATCTGCACCAAAAATTTGAATGCCACGCCCACCCATACCGCCCCAGCCCCTAGCCCCCTTTCCCCACCTTATACAAACTTCGAGCTAGAGTCACCAAATTTGGTATGAAGGTAGCATTTGACATTCCACAAGGATCTGCAGCAAAAATTTGAATGCCACGCCCAACCATACCGCCCCCAGCCCCCCTTTCCCCACTTTTACAAACTTTGAGCTAGAGTCACCAAATTTGGTATGAAGGTAGCATTTGACATTCCACAAGGATCTGCAGCAAAAATTTGAATGCCACGCCCAACCATACCGCCCCCAGCCCCCCTTTCCCCACTTTTACAAACTTTGAGCTAGAGTCACCAAATTTGGTATGAAGATAGCAATTGACATTCCACAAGATCTGCATCAAAAATTTGGATGCCACTCCCACCATACCGCCCCCAGCCCCCCTTTCCCCACTTTATACAAACTTTGAGCTAGAGTCACCAAATTTGGTATGAAGGTAGCATTTGACGTTCCACAAGGATCTGCAGCAAAAATTTGAATGCCACGCCCAACCATACCGCCCCCAGCCCCCCTTTCCCCACTTTTACAAACTTTGAGCTAGAGTCACCAAATTTGTTATGAAGATAGCAATTGACATTCCACAAGATCTGCATCAAAAATTTGGATGCAATTCCACCCATACCGCCCCCAGCCCCCCTTTCCCCACTTTATACAAACTTCGAGCTAGAGTCACCAAATTTGGTATGAAGATAGCAATTAACATCCCACATGGATGGGCATCAAAATTTTTAATACTGGTATCGAGTATACCGCAGTCGGTTGCGTCCGACTGCAACGTTTCCACTTGTTATATATTGCATTTATTAATTAATAAGTCAATTAAGTATATACCACCCTTTTTAACTAAGCAGCCGCAGCAACAGCAGGAGCAAAAGCATCATAAACGGCAGCAAGCGAATGCAATGCAATGTGCGGTACAACTAATCTTTGTCTCGCACTTCGCTCACTTTGCGAAAAAAAATCGCGAGTCCGCTATTTTGTCATTTCTCTATCCACCGCTGTTTGTTTACAATGTCTTCGCCGCATTCGATCTCAGCAAGCAGAACTTAAGAGAGCGATGTCACGTTAAATGCTCTTTGTGCGACTGGTTTAAGCGCATGAATATGTGATATTATTGTTTTCTGTAGATGAGATCAATTAACAGAAATAAATTTAACTCTTTCAGCTCTCAGAGAATTTTTAAATTTTTACTTCAGTGTGCCATTTTCGTATTGGCTTATTTCATTTCCAAAAGTGACTGACCATGAATGGTTATAATTATTGGGTTCCGGTGCCACCCCAGCAATATTTTTTGCCGCCGCTTCAGCATTAGCAGCAACAGCTGTTCCAGCCACAGCAGCAGTTCCAGCCACAGCAGCAGTTCCATCCACAGCAGCAGTTCCAGCCACAGCCGCAGTTCCAGACACAGCAGCAGCAGTTCCAGCCACAGCAGCCCCAGCAACAGCAGCAGCAGCAGCGCCAGCCAAAACAAAATCATGTCAAGCTGCGCCACCAAAATTTTAAATCGCTGCATAACAAAATTTTTCAATTGAATAAAAATTAAATTTTATTATTAAAAAACAAAAGAATATAGAAATTCAAAACAAAAAAGCGTTTCAAGCAATGAAATCAGAGCTTGAAAAAAATGCCAAGAGGAGGTGCAAAAGCTGCAACATGAGTTGCAAACTTTAAAAATTTCTGAAAAATAAATTTTTCATTATTTATTACCCTTAATTATCATAGTTTATTTTCTTTTGTTGGAACGAGAACTACCTTTTCGTTATCGTTATGTACATTTGGTCTTTGAATGAATTTTGTACAAGCAAGGCGCGTACACTTAAGTACGTTTGTATTTATGTGTGTGTGAGTGTGTTTGCATCGATGTGATTATAACTTTTGAGTTGGCTTTTGTAATTTTAGTTGGTTTTCTAATGCACATACAGATGTGTTCATCGACATATGTGTGTTGAACGGAAGGACGGACAGGCAGACGGACATGGCTATATCAACTAGGTAGTTGATGCTGATCAAGAATTTATATACTTTATGGGGTTTGGAGATGCTACCTTCTGCCTGTTACATACTTTAGCACAAAAAAATATACCCCTTTTTTACCTATTTTAGGGTTTTAAAATAACTGTGAATGCAAAAAATTTGTTCTTGCGGTTTTTGTATATCGCTTTCGGCTTATGCACATACGAAATTGGTTTCCTATGTTTCTGTACTATAGACGTGACATCGCTCTCTTTACGAAAACTGCTTGCTGAATTCTAATGCGGGTGCGATTGGCTATAAACAAACCAGTGTGTTTGCGAAACAC
>JARNME010000184.1:0-144708 GCA_030179655.1 Scaptomyza flava | reverse complement strand
CACCCCAGCACGCACACCCAGGCTACACACACACAGGCACGCACCTTGGCTTACGCATACACTCAGGCACATACACACGCACACACCGGGATACACACACACAACCTCCACCAAGAGGAGTAAGGGAGTGATTACGACGCAGGTTTCGACTTGCACTCAAGCCACGGATGAACCAGGGCCGGAGAGTGCCACGAAAGCTACCCCAAGCAAAGAGAGTGAAGGAGAAAAATGGACCACGGCGTACGCAAGAAGAAAAATAAGGAGAGCAACCTGACAAGAGACGCATGGCGAGAGAAAAGCAGACAGACGCCATAGTCATATCTGCTAAAGGAGAGGCAAGTTACTCCGAATATTCGAAAAGTGAAGTCAGATGGAACGCTAAGCAGTGTTGGCCAGGTGGTTTCCAAAATCAGGAGAACCCAAAAAGGTGAGCTCCTGATCCAGCTGAGCAAATCTGGAGGAGGGCACAACGGCGATTAGAAACCTTCTTGGTGAGTCCCTCGGGGAGCAAGCGGAAGTCCGGGCGCTCTCACAGCGAGTCACAGTCGAGTGCAGGGGTTTGGACGAAATCACCACTAAGGAGGACATATGCGAGGTCTTGAAAAAGCAGCTGCATATAGAAGCTATCTTGGTGGAAGATATCCATTTAAGAAAGGCTTACGGTTCGACGCAGACGGCTTCCATCAAGCTGCCTGTGGACGAAGCTAGGAAGGCTCTTGCGCTGGAGTCGTGAAGGTGGGTTGGGCTGTTTCCCGAATAAGGGAATGGATTACAGTTAAGAGTTGCTTCAAATGCATGGAGTTCGGCCACTTTGCAAGGGAATGCAAGAGCACGGTGGACAGGTCTAGCAATGCCGTAGATGCGGACAAGAAGACCACATTGCAAAGGACTGCACAACAAAGCCACAGTGCATGCTGTGCATGAGTAATAAAACAAGGGCTGACCATGCGGCTAGGCAGTGGAAAATGTCCAGTATTTCGGAGAGCACTTGAACAGCGAAGATGAAGATTAAACAGCTTAATCTTAACCATTGTGAGGCCGCACAGGCGCTTCTGATGCAGTCGGCAAGGGAGAAGCATACTGGCATAGCTCTTATCTGCGAGCCATTCAAAAGGATACCAGGGACCGGATGGGTCGCCAGCAGAGACGGTAAGGCGGCCATTTGGTCCATAAACACGCCACCCCGAGAAGTCAATACAGACCACAACGGATTTGTTAGGGCACGGATAAGCAGCGTTACATTCTACAGCTGTTACGCACCTCCAAGCTGGGGACTGGGAGAGTTCAAAAAACATGCTGGAGGAAATTGTGGATGATGCACGTGGACGATCCCCGAAAGTTATAGCTGGCGACTTCAACGCATGGGCAGTAGAATGGGGCAGCAGAGAAGAGTTCTCTGCACTGGATGTTACTCTCATGAATGATGGGAAATCGCTTACTTACCGAAAAGCCGGTTGTGGCTCTATAATTGACCTAACCCTGATGAGCTGCTCGTTAGGAAGGGGGGTCAAATGGAAAGTAAGTGAAGAGTTCACCTTCAGTGACCACCAGGCCATTTACTATGAACTGCGCAGAAGCTCGGCAAAGATGCCACCAAGCTAACATGACCAAAGTGGAAAGATAGCTGTCTGGACGAGCAAACTTTTGTGGACCTGCTAAACTATCTGGAATGGGAAGTTGGCCATGCAGAGGATATGGCAAACCAACTAGGAAGAAACCTAGCTGATGCTTGCGACGCATCCATTCCTAGGCGGAAACCAAGCAGGCGTGGATCACCTTCCTACTGGTGGAATGACGAGATTAGCCAGCTGAGGAAAAAAGTGCATACGTGCAAGGCGACTCTTCCAAAGAGCCAGAGATCGCCCGGACTTTGACCGCAGAGCCGAGGACTTCTGGAGGGCTAAGCGGGATTTGAAGCATAGCATCAAGCGCAGTTAAGCCAACTGCTTTCGCCAGATATGTGAAGAGGCCGACATCAACCCCTGGGGAACGGCCTATAAGGTGGTAACCAAGAAAGTAAAGAGCCAAACCACGCCAAGGACCACATGCCCAGTGGAGCTACGGAAAATCGTAGTGGCCTTGTTTCCACAGCACCCTCGGGTGCAAACGGAAAGCCCCACACTTGACTCGGAGCACATAAGTCCAGTGACGACGACGAGGTGACTGCGGCAGTTAGACAGATTGGTGACCAAAGACTCCAGGGCCCGATGGTATACCAAACAAAGTGCTGAAGCTTGCAATCGCCGCGAAGTCCCAGGAATTTGCGGACACCTACACTCACTGCTTACAGGTGGGAGTATTCCCAAGAGTATGGATCCAGCGACTCATCCTGCTGCCAAAAGGCGACAAACCAGTCAAAGAACCCTCGGGCTTTAGACCGATTTGTCTGCTTGACACGGCGGGAAAGATTCTGGAGAAAATTATCTACGCAAGACTGCTAACGATACTGGACGCCAGACATGCACTTCGGAGTCCAATTCGGATTCCGCAAGGCACGGTCAACGGTGGACGCGATCAAGGCAGTGGTCGACATCGCAACAAAAGCGATAGAAGGGACACGATGGAGATGGGGCGACAAGGAATATTGTGCGTATCCTAAATGCCCTTAGAATAATTGGAATACCGCCCTATCTAATGAGAATTCTAACGAGTTATCTTTCAGACAGGACTTTGGAATACGACACAGAGGATGGAACTAAGCGATTTAACGTCACTGCATGTGTTCCACAGGGCTCAGTATTGGGACCCCATTCCGTGGAACGTGATGTACGACGAAGTACTCAGACTGCGCCTGCCACAGGGATGTAAGCTTATTGGATTCGCAGATGACCTGGCCCTCGTAGTTGTGGCAAAACAAATACGAGAAGTAGAAGAAGCAGCTAATGAAGCTATTAAGATAATAGCATCATGGATGCGGGCTGCAAGCCTGGAACTAGCAGAGCACAAAACAGAGGCAGTTCTGATAGCGAGCAGGAAAAAGACTGAACTTATGGAGGTGGAGGTTGGTAATGTTACCATCAAATCCAAAAATTACAGGCAGCTCTCTCTCGGATGCCACCAAACCTAGGAAGACCCAAGGGTGGAAGGCGACTACTTCTTGGAAAGTAGTGGCGTCAGTTGCTTTGTATTCTGCACCGATTTGGGCGGCAGCCCTGGACGGAAATATGAGCCTTCAGAGGAAGCTGGCAGCGCCGTACCGGCTAAGCGCACTAAGAGTGATCTCGGGATTCCGTACGGTTTCGGATGACGCTGCACTTGTGCTAGCGAACATGATGCCTGTGGACCTACTAGCCCGCGAGATGACGGAAATTCACGCCTGGCGGAAGTCTATGGGAGGCATCGCACCGCTCGAATCTGTTAGGAGGTCGGAGAGGAGTCCACATGGCCTGCCCTGGCCATGTGGCAGGCCATGTGGACCTTCTCAACGAAAGGTAGATGGACGCATAGGCTCATCCCAAGAATCCAGGAGTGGATAGAACGACGAGGAGGATCTACTAACTTCCATCTGACGCAGTTCCTTACCGGCCACGGAGGGTATAGGAAATACTTGTTGAAGTACATGCACGATGAGACGCCGCAATGTCCGGTCTGTCTGGGCTGCGCGGAAGATCCTGAGCATGTCCTGTACCACTGCCCGAGATATCTAGCAGGAGCAACACCCCACCATCAGTGGAAGAGCTGGTCTCGTACATGTTGGAATCCAACTTGAACTGGAATCTGGTACTCCAGAGGATCGATTGCTTCCAGAAGGATCTCCGTAGGTGCGAAAGAGAGCGACGTGAAGCACTGAGCGATACTTATGTAGAAAGAAGGATGGTCCAAGAACTGGATGAATAAGAAGACGGCCTTTTAAGGCATCCCATCCCCGAGAAGTAATACTTAATCGTGATCTCTTGGGGATGAGGCGCGTTGTTGTGTAGGGTGTGTTTAGTACGTGGAAATCGTGCATGCTTGGTGGTGGGCCACCAGTATCTTTGAAAGATTCACACCCTTCATGGCGTTCCATGACGCACGCCCCGGCATCTACACACACCCAGGCTTACCTCTACACCCCAGCACGCACACCCAGGCTTACACACACACAGGCACGCACCTTGGCTTACGCATACACTCAGGCACATACACACGCACACACCGGGATACACACACACAACCTCCACCAAGAGGAGTAAGGGAGTGATTACGACGCAGGTTTCGACTTGCACTCAAGCCACGGATGAACCAGGGCCGGAGAGTGCCACGAAAGCTCCCCAAGCAAAGAGAGTGAAGGAGAAAAATGGACCACGGTACGCAAGAAGAAAAATAAGGAGAGCAACCCTGACAAGAGACGCATGGCGGAGAAAAGCAGACAAGACGCCATAGTCATATCTGCTTAAGGAGAGGCAAGTTACTCCGAAATACTTCGAAAAGTGAAGTCAGATGGAACGCTAAGCAGTGTTGGCCAGGTGGTTTCCAAAATCAGGAGAACCCAAAAAGGTGAGCTCCTGATCCAGCTGAGCAAATCTGGAGAGGGCACAACGGCGATTAGAAACCTTCTTGGTGAGTCCCTCGGGGAGCAAGCGGAAGTCCGGGCGCTCTCACAGCGAGTCACAGTCGAGTGCAGGGGTTTGGACGAAATCACCACTAAGGAGGACATATGCGAGGTCTTGAAAAAGCAGCTGCATATAGAAGCTATCTTGGTGGAAGATATCCATTTAAGAAAGGCTTACGGTTCGACGCAGACGGCTTCCATCAAGCTGCCTGTGGACGAAGCTAGGAAGGCTCTTGCCGCTGGAGTCGTGAAGGTCGGTTGGGCTGTTTCCCGAATAAGGGAATGGATTAAAGTTAAGAGTTGCTTCAAATGCATGGAGTTCGGCCACTTTGCAAGGGAATGCAAGAGCACGGTGGACAGGTCTAAGCAATGCCGTAGATGCGGACAAGAAGACCACATTGCAAAGGACTGCACAACAAAGCCACAGTGCATGCTGTGCATGAGTAATAAAACAAGGGCTGACCATGCGGCTAGCAGTGGAAAATGTCCAGTATTTCGGAGAGCACTTGAACAGCGAAGATGAAGATTAAACAGCTTAATCTTAACCATTGTGAGGCCGCACAGGCGCTTCTGATGCAGTCGGCAAGGGAGAAGCATACTGGCATAGCTCTTATCTGCGAGCCATTCAAAAGGATACCAGGGACCGGATGGGTCGCCAGCAGAGACGGTAAGGCGGCCATTTGGTCCATAAACACGCCACCCCGAGAAGTCAATACAGACCACAACGGATTTGTTAGGGCACGGATAAGCAGCGTTACATTCTACAGCTGTTACGCACCTCCAAGCTGGGGACTGGGAGAGTTCAAAAACATGCTGGAGGAAATTGTGGATGATGCACGTGGACGATCCCCGATAGTTATAGCTGGCGACTTCAACGCATGGGCAGTAGAATGGGGCAGCAGAGAAGAGTTCTCTGCACTGGATGTTACTCTCATGAATGATGGGAAATCGCTTACTTACCGAAAAGCCGGTTGTGGCTCTATAATTGACCTAACCCTGATGAGCTGCTCGTTAGGAAGGGGGTCAAATGGAAAGTAAGTGAAGAGTTCACCTTCAGTGACCACCAGGCCATTTACTATGAACTGCGCAGAAGCTCGGCAAAGATGCCACCCAAGCTAACATGACCAAAGTGGAAAGATAGCTGTCTGGACGAGCAAACTTTTGTGGACCTGCTAAACTATCTGGAATGGGAAGTTGGCCATGCAGAGGATATGGCAAACCAACTAGGAAGAAACCTAGCTGATGCTTGCGACGCATCCATGCCTAGGCGGAAACCAAGCAGGCGTGGATCACCTTGCTACTGGTGGAATGACGAGATTAGCCAGCTGAGGAAAAAGTGCATACGTGCAAGGCGACACTTCCAAAGAGCCAGAGATCGCCCGGACTTTGACCGCAGAGCCGAGGACTTCTGGAGGGCTAAGCGGGATTTGAAGCATAGCATCAAGCGCAGTTAAGCCAACTGCTTTCGCCAGATATGTGAAGAGGCCGACATCAACCCCTGGGGAACGGCCTATAAGGTGGTAACCAAGAAAGTTAAAAGCCAAACCACGCCAAGGACCACATGCCCTGTGGAGCTACGGAAAATTGTAGTGGCCTTGTTTCCACAGCACCCTCGGGTGCAAACGGAAAGCCCCACACTTGACTCGGAGCACATAAGTCCAGTGACGACCGACGAGGTGACTGCGGCAGTTAGACAGATTGGTGACCAAAAGACTCCAGGGCCCGATGGTATACCAAACAAAGTGCTAAAGCTTGCAATCGCCGCGAAGTCCCAGGAATTTGCGGACACCTACACTCACTGCTTACAGGTGGGAGTATTCCCAAGAGTATGGATCCAGCGACTCATCCTGCTGCCAAAAGGCGACAAACCAGTCAAAGAACCCTCGGGCTTTAGACCGATTTGTCTGCTTGACACGGCGGGAAAGATTCTGGAGAAAATTATCTACGCAAGACTGCTAACGATACTGGACGCCAGACATGCACTTTCGGAGTCCCAATTCGGATTCCGCAAGGCACGGTCAACGGTGGACGCGATCAAGGCAGTGGTCGACATCGCAACAAAAGCGATAGAAGGGACACAATGGAGATGGGGCGACAAGGAATATTGCGCAGCATTTACGCTGGACATTCGGAACGCGTTCAACTCGGCGAGCTGGACGCGTATCCTAAATGCCCTTAGAATAATTGGAATACCGCCCTATCTAATGAGAATTCTAACGAGTTATCTTTCAGACAGGACTTTGGAATACGACACAGAGGATGGAACTAAGCGATTTAACGTCACTGCAGGTGTTCCACAGGGCTCAGTATTGGGACCCCTCCTGTGGAACGTGATGTACGACGAAGTACTCAGACTGCGCCTGCCACAGGGATGTAAGCTTATTGGATTCGCAGATGACCTGGCCCTCGTAGTTGTGGCAAAACAAATACGAGAAGTAGAAGAAGCAGCTAATGAAGCTATTAAGATAATAGCATCATGGATGCGGGCTGCAAGCCTGGAACTAGCAGAGCACAAGACAGAGGCAGTTCTGATAACGAGCAG
Source organism: Scaptomyza flava (assembly GCA_030179655.1). Lineage (NCBI taxonomy): Eukaryota > Metazoa > Arthropoda > Insecta > Diptera > Drosophilidae > Scaptomyza > Scaptomyza flava. Next base: position 137,635 of record JARNME010000184.1, on the reverse strand, counting down.
GAAAAAGACTGAATTATGGAGGTGGAGGTTGGTAATGTTACCATCAAATCCAAGCCATACATCAAGTACCTAGGAGTTATACTGGATTACAGGCTGGGTTACCGGCCTCACATCGAGTATGTCGGTATGAAGGCAGCAAAATTACAGGCAGCTCTCTCTCGGATGCTGCCAAACCTAGGAGGACCCAAGGGTGGAAGGCGACTACTTCTTGGAAAAGTAGTGGCGTCAGTTGCTTTGTATTCTGCACCGATTTGGGCGGCAGCCCTGGACGGAAATATGAGCCTTCAGAGGAAGCTGGCAGCGCCGTACCGGCTAAGCGCACTAAGAGTGATCTCGGGATTCGTGCACTTGTGCTAGCGAACATGATGCCTGTGGACCTACTAGCCCGCGAGATGACGGAAATTCACGCCTGGCGGAAGTCTATGGGAGGCATCGCACCGCCCGAATCTGTTAGGAGGTCGGAGAGGAGGTCCACATGGCCTGCCCTGGCCATGTGGCAGGCCATGTGGACCTTCTCAACCAAAGGTAGATGGACGCATAGGCTCATCCCAAGAATCCAGGAGTGGATAGAACGACGAGGAGGATCTACTAACTTCCATCTGACGCAGTTCCTTACCGGCCACGGAGGGTATAGGAAATACTTGTTGAAGTACATGCACGATGAGACGCCGCAATGTCCGGTCTGTCTGGGCTGCGCGGAAGATCCTGAGCATGTCCTGTACCACTGCCCGAGATATCTAGCAGGAGCAACACCCCACCATCAGTGGAAGAGCTGGTGTCGTACATGTTAGAATCCAACTTGAACTGGAATGCGGTACTCCAGAGGATCGTTTGCTTCCAGAAGGATCTCCGTAGGTGCAAAAGAGAGCGACGTGAAGCACTGAGCGATACTTATGTAGAAAGAAGGATGGTCCAAGAACTGGATGAATAAGAAGACGGCCTTTTAAGGCATCCCATCCCCGAGAAGTAATACTTAATCGTGATCCCTTGGGGATGAAGCGCGTTGTTGTGTAGGGTGTGTTTAGTACGTGGAAATCGTGCATGCTTGGTGGTGGGCCACCAGTATCTTTGAAAGATTCACACCCTTCATGGCGTTCCATGACGCACGCCCCGGCATCTACACACACCCAGGCTTACCTCTACACCCCAGCACGCACACGCAGGCTTACACACACACAGGCACGCACCCAGGCTTACGCATACACTCAGGCACATACACACGCACACACCGGGATACACACACACAACCTCCACCAAGAGGAGTAAGGGAGTGATTACGACGCAGGTTTCGACTTGCACTCAAGCCACGGATGAACCAGGGCCGGAGAGTGCCACGAAAGCTACCCCAAGCAAAGAGAGTGAAGGAGAAAAATGGACCACGGTACGCAAGAAGAAAAATAAGGAGAGCAACCCTGGCAAGAGACGCATGGCGGAGAAAAGCAGACCAGACGCCATAGTCATATCTACTAAGAGAGGCAAGTTACTCCGAAATACTTCGAAAAGTGAAGTCAGATGGAACGCTAAGCAGCAAAAAGGTGAGCTCCTGATCCAGCTGAGCAAATCTGGAGAGGGCACAACGGCGATTAGGAACCTTCTTGGTGAGTCCCTCGGGGAGCAAGCGGAAGTCCGGGCGCTCTCACAGCGAGTCACAGTCGAGTGCAGGGGTTTGGACGAAATCACCACTAAGGAGGACATATGCGAGGTCTTGAAAAAGCAGCTGCATATAGAAGCTATCTTGGTGGAAGATATCCATTTAAGAAAGGCTTACGGTTCGACGCAGACGGCTTCCATCAAGCTGCCTGTGGACGAAGCTAGGAAGGCTCTTGCCGCTGGAGTCGTGAAGGTCGGTTGGGCTGTTTCCCGAATAAGGGAATGGATTACAGTCAAGAGTTGCTTCAAATGCATGGAGTTCGGCCACTTTGCAAGGGAATGCAAGAGCACGGTGGACAGGTCTAAGCAATACCGTAGATGCGGACAAGAAGATCACATTGCAAAGGACTGCACAACAAAGCCACACTACATGCTGTGCATGAGTAATAAAACAAGGGCTGACCATGCGGCTAGCAGTGGAAAATGTCCAGTATTTCGGAGAGCACTTGAACAGCGAAGATGAAGATTGAACAGCTTAATCTTAACCATTGTGAGGCCGCACAGGCGCTTCTGATGCAGTCGGCAAGGGAGAAGCATACTGGCATAGCTCTTATCTGCGAGCCATTCAAAAGGATACCAGGGACCGGATGGGTAGCCAGCAGAGACGGAAAGGCGGCCATTTGGTCCATAAACACGCCACCCCGAGAAGTCAATACAGACCACAACGGATTTGTTAGGGCACGGATAAGCAGCGTTACATTCTACAGCTGTTACGCACCTCCAAGCTGGGGACTGGGAGAGTTCAAAAACATGCTGGAGGAAATTGTGGATGATTCACGTGGACGATCCCCGATAGTTATAGCTGGCGATTTCAACGCATGGGCAGTAGAATGGGGCAGCAGAGAAGAGTTCTCTGCACTGGATGTTACTCTCATGAATGATGGGAAATCGCTTACTTACCGAAAAGCCGGTTGTGGCTCTATAATTGACCTAACCCTGATGAGCTGCTCGTTAGGAAGGGGGGTCAAATGGAAAGTAAGTGAAGAGTTCACCTTCAGTGACCACCAGGCCATTTACTATGAACTGCGCAGAAGCTCGGAAAAGATGCCACCCAAGCTAACATGACCAAAGTGGAAAGATAGCTGTCTGGACGAGCAAACTTTTGTGGACCTGCTAAACTATCTGGAATGGGAAGTTGGCCATGCAGAGGATATGGCAAACCAACTAGGAAGAAACCTAGCTGATGCTTGCGACGCATCCATGCCTAGGCGGAAACCAAGCAGGCGTGGATCACCTTGCTACTGGTGGAATGACGAGATTAGCCAGCTGAGGAAAAAGTGCATACGTGCAAGGCGACTCTTCCAAAGAGCCAGAGATCGCCCGGACTTTGACCGCAGAGCCGAGGACTTCTGGAGGGCTAAGCGGGATTTGAAGCATAGCATCAAGCGCAGTTAAGCCAACTGCTTTCGCCAGATATGTGAAGAGGCCGACATCAACCCCTGGGGAACGGCCTATAAGGTGGTAACCAAGAAAGTAAAGAGCCAAACCACGCCAAGGACCACATGCCCAGTGGAGCTACGGAAAATCGTAGTGACCTTGTTTCCACAGCACCCTCGGGTGCAAACGGAAAGCCCCACACTTGACTCGGAGCACATAAGTCCAGTGACGACCGACGAGGTGACTGCGGCAGTTAGACAGATTGGTGACCAAAAGACTCCAGGGCCCGATGGTATACCAAACAAAGTGCTGAAGCTGGCAATCGCCGTGAAGTCCCAGGAATTTGCGGACACCTACACTCACTGCTTACAGGTGGGAGTATTCCCAAGAGTATGGATCCAGCGACTCATCCTGCTGCCAAAAGGCGACAAACCAGTCGAAGAACCCTCGGGCTTTAGACCGATTTGTCTGCTTGACACGGCGGGAAAGATTCTGGAGAAAATTATCTACGCAAGACTGCTAACGATACTGGACGCCAGACATGCACTTTCGGAGTCCCAATTCGGATCCCGCAAGGCACGGTCAACGGTGGACGCGATCAAGGCAGTGGTCGACATCGCAACAAAAGCGATAGAAGGGACACGATGGAGATGGGGCGACAAGGAATATTGCGCGTATCCTAAATGCCCTTAGAATAATTGGAATACCGCCCTATCTAATGAGAATTCTAACGAGTTATCTTTCAGACAGGACTTTGGAATACGACACAGAGGATGGAACTAAGCGATTTAACGTCACTGCATGTGTTCCACAGGGCTCAGTATTGGGACCCCATTCCGTGGAACGTGATGTACGACGAAGTACTCAGACTGCGCCTGCCACAGGGATGTAAGCTTATTGGATTTGCAGATGACCTGGCCCTCGTAGTTGTGGCAAAACAAATACGAGAAGTAGAAGAAGCAGCTAATGAAGCTATTAAGATAATAGCATCATGGATGCGGGCTGCAAGCCTGGAACTAGCAGAGCACAAGACAGAGGCAGTTCTGATAAGGTGGAGGTTGGTAATGTTACCATCAAATCCAAGCCATACATCAAGTACCTAGGAGTTATACTGGATTACAGGCTGGGTTACCGGCCTCACATCGAGTATGTCGGTATGAAGGCAGCAAAATTACAGGCAGCTCTCTCTCGGATGCTGCCAAACCTAGGAAGACCCAAGGGTGGAAGGCGACTACTTCTTGGAAAAGTAGTGGCGTCAGTTGCTTTGTATTCTGCACCGATTTGGGCGGCAGCCCTGGACGGAAATATGAGCCTTCAGAGGAAGCTGGCAGTGCCGTACCTACTAAGCGCACTAAGAGTGATCTCGGGATTCCGTACGGTTTCGGATGACGCTGCACTTGTGCTAGCGAACATGATGCCTGTGGACCTACTAGCCCGCGAGATGACGGAAATTCACGCCTGGCGGAAGTCTATGGGAGGCATCGCACCGCCCGAATCTGTTAGGAGGTCGGAAAGCAGGTCCACATGGCCTGCCCTGGCCATGTGGCAGGCCATGTGGACCTTCTCAACCAAAGGTAGATGGACGCATAGGCTCATCCCAAGAATCCAGGAGTGGATAGAACGACGAGGAGGATCTACTAACTTCCATCTGACGCAGTTCTTACCGGTCACGGAGGGTATAGGAAATACTTGTTGAAGTACATGCACGATGAGACGCCGCAATGTCCGGTCTGTCTGGGCTGCGCGGAAGATCCTGAGCATGTCCTGTACCACTGCCCGAGATATCTAGCAGGAGCAACACCCCACCATCAGTGGAAGAGCTGGTGTCGTACATGTTGGAATCCAACTTGAACTGGAATGCGGTACTCCAGAGGATCGTTTGCTTCCAGAAGGATCTCCGTAGGTGCAAAAGAGAGCGACGTGAAGCACTGAGCGATACTTATGTAGAAAGAAGGATGGTCCAAGAACTGGATGAATAAGAAGACGGCCTTTTAAGGCATCCCATCCCCGAGAAGTAATACTTAATCGTGATCCCTTGGGGATGAAGCGCGTTGTTGTGTAGGGTGTGTTTAGTACGTGGAAATCGTGCATGCTTGGTGGTGGGCCACCAGTATCTTTGAAAGATTCACACCCTTCATGGCGTTCCATGACGCACGCCCCGGCATCTACACACACCCAGGCTTACCTCTACACCCCAGCACGCACACACAGGCTTACACACACACAGGCACGCACCCAGGCTTACGCATACACTCAGGCACATACACACGCACACACCGGGATACACACACACAACCTCCACCAAGAGGAGTAGGGGAGTGATTACGACGCAGGTTTCGACTTGCACTCAAGCCACGGATGAACCAGGGCCGGAGAGTGCCACGAAAGCTCCCCCAAGCAAAGAGAGTGAAGGAGAAAAATGGACCACGGTACGCAAGAAGAAAAATAAGGAGAGCAACCCTGGCAAGAGACGCATGGCGGAGAAAAGCAGACCAGAAGTGAAGTCAGATGGAACGCTAAGCAGTGTTGGCCAGGTGGTTTCCAAAATCAGGAGAACCCAAAAAGGTGAGCTCGTGATCCAGCTGAGCAAATCTGGAGAGGGCACAACGGCGATTAGGAACCTTCTTGGTGAGTCCCTCGGGGAGCAAGCGGAAGTCCGGGCGCTCTTACAGCGATTCACAGTCGAGTGCAGGGATTTGGACGAAATCACCACTAAGGAGGACATATGCGAGGCCTTGAAAAAGCAGCTGCATATAGATGCTATCTTGGTGGAAGATATCCATTTAAGAAAGGCTTACGGTTCGACGCAGACGGCTTCCATCAAGCTGCCTGTGGACGAAGCTAGGAAGGCTCTTGCCGCTGGAGTCGTGAAGGTCGGTTGGGCTGTTTCCCGAATAAGGGAATGGATTACAGTCAAGAGTTGCTTCAAATGCATGGAGTTCGGCCGCTTTGCAAGGGAATGCAAGAGCACGGTGGACAGGTCTAAGCAATGCCGTAGATGCGGACAAGAAGACCACATTGCAAAGGACTGCACAAAAAAGCCACAGTTCATGCTGTGCATGAGTAATAAAACAAGGGCTGACCATGCGGCTAGCAGTGGAAAATGTCCAGTATTTCGGAGAGCACTTGAACAGCGAAGATGAAGATTAAACAGCTTAATCTTAACCATTGTGAGGCCGCACAGGCGGCTCTGATGCAGTCGGCAAGGGAGCAGCATACTGACATAGCTCTTATCTGCGAGCCATTCAAAAGGATACCAGGGACCGGATGGGTAGCCAGCAGAGACGGTAAGGCGGCCATTTGGTCCATAAACACGCCACCCCGAGAAGTCAATACAGACCACAACGGATTTGTTAGGGCACGGATAAGCAGCGTTACATTCTACAGCTGTTACGCACCTCCAAGCTGGGGACTGGGAGAGTTCAAAAACATGCTGGAGGAAATCGTGGATGATGCACGCGGACGATCCCCGATAGTTATAGCTGGCGACTTCATCGCATGGGCAGTAGAATGGGGCAGCAGAGAAGAGTTCTCTGCACTGGATGTTACTCTCATGAATGATGGGAAATCGCTTACTTACCGAAAAGCCGGTTGTGGCTCTATAATTGACCTAACCCTGATGAGCTGCTCGTTAGGAAGGGGGTCAAATGGAAAGTAAGTGAAGAGTTCACCTTCAGTGACCACCAGGCCATTTACTATGAACTGCGCAGAAGCTCGGCAAAGATGCCACCCAAGCTAACATGACCAAAGTGGAAAGATAGCTGTCTGGACGAGCAAACTTTTGTGGACCTGCTAAACTATCTGGAATGGGAAGTTGGCCATGCAGAGGATATGGCAAACCAACTAGGAAGAAACCTAGCTGATGCTTGCGACGCATCCATGCCTAGGCGGAAACCAAGCAGGCGTGGATCACCTTGCTACTGGTGGAATGACGAGATTAGCCAGCTGAGGAAAAAGTGCATACGTGCAAGGTGACTCTTCCAAAGAGCCAGAGATCGCCCGGACTTTGACCGCAGAGCCGAGGACTTCTGGAGGGCTAAGCGGGATTTGAAGCATAGCATCAAGCGCAGTTAAGCCAACTGCTTTCGCCAGATATGTGAAGAGGCCGACATCAACCCCTGGGGAACGGCCTATAAGGTGGTAACCAAGAAAGTAAAGAGCCAAACCACGCCAAGGCCCACATGCCCAGTGGAGCTACGGAAAATCGTAGTGACCTTGTTTCCACAGCACCCTCGGGTGCAAACGGAAAGCCCCACACTTGACTCGGAGCACATAAGTCCAGTGACGACCGACGAGGTGACTGCGGCAGTTAGACAGATTGGTGACCAAAAGACTCCAGGGCCCGATGGTATACCAAACAAAGTGCTGAAGCTTGCAATCGCCGCGAAGTCCCAGGAATTTGCGGACACCTACACTCACTGCTTACAGGTTGGAGTATTCCCAAGAGTATGGATCCAGCGACTCATCCTGCTGCCAAAAGGCGACAAACCAGTCGAAGAACCCTCGGGCTTTAGACCGATTTGTCTGCTTGACACGGCGGGAAAGATTCTGGAGAAAATTATCTACGCAAGACTGCTAACGATACTGGACGCCAGACATGCACTTTCGGAGTCCCAATTCGGATCCCGCAAGGCACGGTCAACGGTGGACGCGATCAAGGCAGTGGTCGACATCGCAACAAAAGCGATAGAAGGGACACGATGGAGATGGGGCGACAAGGAATATTGCGCGTATCCTAAATGCCCTTAGAATAATTGGAATACCGCCCTATCTAATGAGAATTCTAACGAGTTATCTTTCAGACAGGACTTTGGAATACGACACAGAGGATGGAACTAAGCGATTGAACGTCACTGCATGTATTCCACAGGGCTCAGTATTGGGACCCCATTCCGTGGAACGTGATGTACGACGAAGTACTCAGACTGCGCCTGCCACAGGGATGTAAGCTTATTGGATTTGCAGATGACCTGGCCCTCGTAGTTGTGGCAAAACAAATACGAGAAGTAGAAGAAGCAGCTAATGAAGCTATTAAGATAATAGCATCATGGATGCGGGCTGCAAGCCTGGAACTAGCAGAGCACAAGACAGAGGCAGTTCTGATAACGAGCAGGAAAAAGACTGAATTTATGGAGGTGGAGGTTGGTAATGTTACCATCAAATCCAAGCCATACATCAAGTACCTAGGAGTTATACTGGATTACAGGCTGGGTTACCGGCCTCACATCGAGTATGTCGGTATGAAGGCAGCAAAATTACAGGCAGCTCTCTCTCGGATGCTGCCAAACCTAGGAGGACCCAAGGGTGGAAGGCGACTACTTCTTGGAAAAGTAGTGGCGTCAGTTGCTTTGTATTCTGCACCAATTTGGGCGGCAGCCCTGGATGGAAATATGAGCCTTCAGAGGAAGCTGGCAGCGCCGTACCGACTAAGCGCACTAAGAGTGATCTCGGGATTCCGTACGGTTTCGGATGACGCAGCACTTGTGCTAGCGAACATGATGCCTGTGGACCTACTAGCCCGCGAGATGACGGAAATTCACGCCTGGCGGAAGTCTATGGGAGGCATCGCACCGCCCGAATCTGTTAGGAGGTCGGAGAGGAGGTCCACATGGCCTGCCCTGGCCATGTGGCAGGCCATGTGGACCTTCTCAACCAAAGGTAGATGGACGCATAGGCTCATCCCAAGAATCCAGGAGTGGATAGAACGACGAGGAGGATCTACTAACTTCCATCTGACGCAGTTTCTTACCGGTCACGGAGGGTATAGGAAATACTTGTTGAAGTACATGCACGATGAGACGCCGCAATGTCCGGTCTGTCTGGGCTGCGCGGAAGATCCTGAGCATGTCCTGTACCACTGCCCGAGATATCTAGCAGGAGCAACACCCCACCATCAGTGGAAGAGCTGGTGTCGTACATGTTGGAATCCAACTTGAACTGGAATGCGGTACTCCAGAGGATCGTTTGCTTCCAGAAGGATCTCCGTAGGTGCAAAAGAGAGCGACGTGAAGCACTGAGCGATACTTATGTAGAAAGAAGGATGGTCCAAGAACTGGATGAATAAGAAGACGGCCTTTTAAGGCATCCCATCCCCGAGAAGTAATACTTAATCGTGATCCCTTGGGGATGAGGCGCGTTGTTGTGTAGGGTGTGTTTAGTACGTGGAAATCGTGCATGCTTGGTGGTGGGCCACCAGTATCTTTGAAAGATTCACACCCTTCATGGCGTTCCATGACGCACGCCCCGGCATCTACACACACCCAGGCTTACCTCTACACCCCAGCACGCACACACAGGCTTACACACACACAGGCACGCACCCAGGCTTACGCATACACTCAGGCACATACACACGCACACACCGGGATACACACACACAACCTCCACCAAGAGGAGTAGGGGAGTGATTACGACGCAGGTTTCGACTTGCACTCAAGCCACGGATGAACCAGGGCCGGAGAGTGCCACGAAAGCTCCCCCAAGCAAAGAGAGTGAAGGAGAAAAATGGACCACGGTACGCAAGAAGAAAAATAAGGAGAGCAACCCTGGCAAGAGACGCATGGCGGAGAAAAGCAGACCAGAAGTGAAGTCAGATGGAACGCTAAGCAGTGTTGGCCAGGTGGTTTCAAAAATCAGGAGAACCCAAAAAGGTGAGCTCCTGATCCAGCTGAGCAAATCTGGAGAGGGCACAACGGCGATTAGAAACCTTCTTGGTGAGTCCCTCGGGGAGCAAGCGGAAGTCCGGGCGCTCTCACAGCGAGTCACAGTCGAGTGCAGGGGTTTGGACGAAATCACCACTAAGGAGGACATATGCGAGGCCTTGAAAAAGCAGCTGCATAAAGATGCTATCTTGGTGGAAGATATCCATTTTAGAAAGGCTTACGGTTCGACGCAGACGGCTTCCATCAAGCTAGGAAGGCTCTTGCCGTTGCTGTTTCCCGAATAAGGGAATGGATTACAGTCAAGAGTTGCTTCAAATGCATGGAGTTCGGACACTTTGCAAGGGAATGCAAGAGCACGGTGGACAGGTCTTACCAATGCCGTAGATGCGGACAAGAAGACCACATTGCAAAGGACTGCACAAAAAAGCCACACTACATGCTGTGCATGAGTAATAAAACAAGGGCTGACCATGCGGCTGGCAGTGGAAAATGTCCAGTATTTCGGAGAGCACTTGAACAGCGAAGATGAAGATTAAACAGCTTAATCTTAACCATTGTGAGGCCGCACAGGCGGCTCTGATGCAGTCGGCAAGGGAGCAGCATACTGACATAGCTCTCATCTGCGAGCCATTCAAAAGGATACCAGGGACCGGATGGGTAGCCAGCAGAGACGGTAAGGCGGTCATTTGGTCCATAAACACGCCACCCCGAGAAGTCAATACAGACCACAACGGATTTGTTAGGGCACGGATAAGCAGCGTTACATTCTACAGCTGTTACGCACCTCCAAGCTGGGGACTGGGAGAGTTCAAAAACATGCTGGAGGAAATCGTGGATGATGCACGCGGATGATCCCCGATAGTTATAGCTGGCGACTTCAACGCATGGGCAGTAGAATGCGGCAGCAGAGAAGAGTTCTCTGCACTGGATGTTACTCTCATGAATGATGGGAAATCGCTTACTTACCGAAAAGCCGGTTGTGGCTCTATAATTGACCTAACCCTGATGAGCTGCTCGTTAGGAAGGGGGGTCAAATGGAAAGTAAGTGAAGAGTTCACCTTCAGTGACCACCAGGCCATTTACTATGAACTGCGCAGAAGCTCGGCAAAGATGCCACCCAAGCTAACATGACCAAAGTGGAAAGATAGCTGTCTGGACGAGCAAACTTTTGTGGACCTGCTAAACTATCTGGAATGGGAAGTTGGCCATGCAGAGGATATGGCAAACCAACTAGGAAGAAACCTAGATGATGCTTGCGACGCATCCATGCCTAGGCGGAAACCAAGCAGGCGTGGATCACCTTGCTACTGGTGGAATGACGAGATTAGCCAGCTGAGGAAAAAGTGCATACGTGCAAGGCGACTCTTCCAAAGAGCCAGAGATCGCCCGGACTTTGACCGCAGAGCCGAGGACTTCTGGAGGGCTAAGCGGGATTTGAAGCATAGCATCAAGCGCAGTTAAGCCAACTGCTTTCGCCAGATATGTGAAGAGGCCGACATCTACCCCTGGGGAATGGCCTATAAGGTGGTAACCAAGAAAGTAAAGAGCCAAACCACGCCAAGGACCACATGCCCAGTGGAGCTACGGAAAATCGTAGTGGCCTTGTTTCCACAGCACCCTCGGGTGCAAACGGAAAGCCCCACACTTGACTCGGAGCACATAAGTCCAGTGACGACCGACGAGGTGACTGCGGCAGTTAGACAGATTGGTGACCAAAAGACTCCAGGGCCCGATGGTATACCAAACAAAGTGCTGAAGCTTGCAATCGCCGCGAAGTCCCAGGAATTTGCGGACACCTACACTCACTGCTTACAGGTTGGAGTATTCCCAAGAGTATGGATCCAGCGACTCATCCTGCTGCCAAAAGGCGACAAACCAGTCGAAGAACCCTCGGGCTTAAGACCGATTTGTCTGCTTGACACGGCGGGAAAGATTCTGGAGAAAATTATCTACGCAAGACTGCTAACGATACTGGACGCCAGACATGCACTTTCGGAGTCCCAATTCGGATTCCGCAAGGCACGGTCAACGGTGGACGCGATCAAGGCAGTGGTCGACATCGCAACAAAAGCGATAGAAGGGACACGATGGAGATGGGGCGACAAGGAATATTGCGCAGTATTTACGCTGGACATTCGGAACGCGTTCAACTCGGCGAGCTGGACGCGCATCCTAAATGCCCTTAGAATAATTGGAATACCGCCCTATCTAATGAGAATTCTAACGAGTTATCTTTCAGACAGGACTTTGGAATACGACACAGAGGATGGAACTAAGCGATTTAACGTCACTGCATGTGTTCCACAGGGCTCAGTATTGGGACCCCATTCCGTGGAACGTGATGTACGACGAAGTACTCAGACTGCGCCTGCCACAGGGATGTAAGCTTATTGGATTCGCAGATGACCTGGCCCTCGTAGTTGTGGCAAAACAATACGAGAAGTAGAAGAAGCAGCTAATGAAGCTATTAAGATAATAGCATCATGGATGCGGGCTGCAAGCCTGGAACTAGCAGAGCACAAGACAGAGGCAGTTCTGATAACGAGCAGGAAAAAGACTGAATTTATGGAGGTGGAGGTTGGTAATGTTACCATCAAATCCAAGCCATACATCAAGTACCTAGGAGTTATACTGGATTACAGGCTGGGTTACCGGCCTCACATCGAGTATGTCGGTATGAAGGCAGCAAAATTACAGGCAGCTCTCTCTCGGATGCTGCCAAACCTAGGAGGACCCAAGGGTGGAAGGCGACTACTTCTTGGAAAAGTAGTGGCGTCAGTTGCCTTGTATTCTGCACCAATTTGGGCGGCAGCCCTGGACGGAAATAAGAGCCTTCGGAGGAAGCTGGCAGCGCCGTACCGGCTAAGCGCACTAAGAGTGATCTCGGGATTCCGTACGGTTTCGGATGACGCAGCACTTGTGCTAGCGAACATGATGCCTGTGGACCTACTAGCCCGCGAGATGACGGAAATTCACGCCTGGCGGAAGTCTATGGGAGGAATCGAACCGCCCGAATCTGTTAGGAGGTCGGAGAGACAGGCTTCCCTGGCCATGTGGCAGGCCATGTGGACCTTCTCAACCAAAGGTAGATGGACGCATAGGCTCATCCCAAGAATCCAGGAGTGGATAGAACGACGAGGAGGATCTACTAACTTCCATCTGACGCAGTTCCTTACCGGCCACGGAGGGTATAGGAAATACTTGTTAAAGTACAGGCACGATGAGACGCCGCAATGTCCGGTCTGTCTGGGCTGCGCATATGATCCTGAGCATGTCCTGTACCACTGCCCGAGATATCTAGCAGGAGCAACACCCCACCATCAGTGGAAGAGCTGGTGTCGTACATGTTGGAATCCGACTTGAACTGGAATCTGGTACTCCAGAGGATCGTTTGCTTCCAGAAGGATCTCCGTAGGTGCGAAAGAAAGCGACGTGAAGCACTGAGCGATACTTATGTAGAAAGAAGGATGGTCCAAGAACTGGATGAATAAGAAGACGGCCTTTTAAGGCATCCCATCCCCGAGAAGTAATACTTAATCGTGATCCCTTGGGGATGAGGCGCGTTGTTGTGTAGGATGTGTTTAGTACGTGGAAATCGTGCATGCTTGGTGGTGGGCCACCAGTATCTTTGAAAGATTCACACCCTTCATGGCGTTCCATGACGCACGCCCCGGCATCTACACACACCCAGGCTTACCTCTACACCCCAGCACGCACACACAGCCTTACACACACACAGGCACGCACCCAGGCTTACGCATACACTCAGGCACATACACACGCACACACCGGGATACACACACACAACCTCCACCAAGAGGAGTAGGGGAGTGATTACGACGCAGGTTTCGACTTGCACTCAAGCCACGGATGAACCAGGGCCGGAGAGTGCCACGAAAGCTCCCCAAGCAAAGAGAGTGAAGGAGAAAAATGGACCACGGTACGCAAGAAGAAAAATAAGGAGAGCAACCCTGGCAAGAGACGCATGGCGGAGAAAAAGCAGACCAGACGCCATAGTCATATCTGCTAAAGGAGAGGCAAGTTACTCCGAAATACTTCGAAAAGTGAAGTCAGATGGAACGCTAAGCAGTGTTGGCCAGGTGGTTTCCAAAATCAGGAGAACCCAAAAAGGTGAGCTCCTGATCCAGCTGAGCAAATCTGGAGAGGGCACAACGGCGATTAGAAACCTTCTTGGTGAGTCCCTCGGGGAGCAAGCGGAAGTCCGGGCGCTCTCACAGCAAGTCACAGTCGAGTGCAGGGGTTTGGACGAAATCACCACTAAGGAGGACATATGCGAGGTCTTGAAAAAGCAGCTGCATATAGAAGCTATCTTGGTGGAAGATATCCATTTAAGAAAGGCTTACGGTTCGACGCAGACGGCTTCCATCAAGCTGCCTGTGGACGAAGCTAGGAAGGCTCTTGCCGCTGGAGTCGTGAAGGTCGGTTGGGCTAATTCCCGAATAAGGGAATGGATTACAGTCAAGAGTTGCTTCAAATGCATGGAGTTCGGACACTTTGCAAGGGAATGCAAGAGCACGGTGGACAGGTCTAAGCAATGCCGTAGATGCGGACAAGAAGACCACATTGCAAAGGACTGCACAACAAAGCCACAGTGCATGCTGTGCATGAGTAATAAAACAAGGGCTGACCATGCGGCTGGCAGTGGAAAATGTCCAGTATTTCGGAGAGCACTTGAACAGCGAAGATGAAGATTAAACAGCTTAATCTTAACCATTGTGAGGCCGCACAGGCGCTTTTGATGCAGTCGGCAAGGGAAAAGCATACTGGCATAGCTCTTATCTGCGAGCCATTCAAAAGGATACCAGGGACCGGATGGGTAGCCAGCAGAGACGGTAAGGCGGCCATTTGGTCCATAAACACGCCACCCCGAGAAGTCAATACAGACCACAACGGATTTGTTAGGGCACGGATAAGCAGCGTTACATTCTACAGCTGTTACGCACCTCCAAGCTGGGGACTGGGAGAGTTCAAAAACATGCTGGAGGAAATCGTGGATGATGCACGCGGACGATCCCCGATAGTTATAGCTGGCGACTTCAACGCATAGGCAGTAGAATGCGGCAGCAGAGAAGAGTTCTCTGCACTGGATGTTACTCTCATGAATGATGGGAAATCGCTTACTTACCGAAAAAGCCGGTTGTGGCTCTATAATTGACCTGCTCGTTAGGAAGGGGGGTCAAATGGAAAGTAAGTGAAGAGTTCACCTTCAGTGACCACCAGGCCATTTACTATGAACTGCGCAGAAGCTCGGCAAAGATGCCACCCAAGCTAACATGACCAAAGTGGAAAGATAGCTGTCTGGACGAGCAAACTTTTGCGGACCTGCTAAACTATCTGGAATGGGAAGTTGGCCATGCAGAGGATATGGCAAACCAACTAGGAAGAAACCTAGCTGATGCTTGCGACGCATCCATGCCTAGGCGGAAACCAAGCAGGCGTGGATCACCTTGCTACTGGTGGAATGACGAGATTAGCCAGCTGAGGAAAAGTGCATACGTGCAAGGCGACTCTTCCAAAGAGCCAGAGATCGCCCGGACTTTGACCGCAGAGCCGAGGACTTCTGGAGGGCTAAGCGGGATTTGAAGCATAGCATCAAACGCAGTTAAGCCAACTGCTTTCGCCAGATATGTGAAGAGGCCGACATCAACCCCTGGGGAACGGCCTATAAGGTGGTAACCAAGAAAGTAAAGAGCCAAACCACGCCAAGGACCACATGCCCAGTGCAGCTACGGAAAATCGTAGTGGCCTTGTTTCCACAGCACCCTCGGGTGCAAACGGAAAGCCCCACACTTGACTCGGAGCACATAAGTCCAGTGACGACCGACGAGGTGACTGCGGCAGTTAGACAGATTGGTGACCAAAAGACTCCAGGGCCCGATGGTATACCAAACAAAGTGCTGAAGCTTGCAATCGCCGCGAAGTCCCAGGAATTTGCGGACACCTACACTCACTGCTTACAGGTGGGAGTATTCCCAAGAGTATGGATCCAGCGACTCATCCTGCTGCCAAAAGGCGACAAACCAGTCGAAGAACCCTCGGGCTTTAGACCGATTTGTCTGCTTGACACGGCGGGAAAGATTCTGGAGAAAATTATCTACGCAAGACTGCTAACGATACTCAATCCCAATTCGGATTCCGCAAGGCACGGTCAACGGTGGACGCGATCAAGGCAGTGGTCGACATCGCAACAAAAGCGATAGAAGGGACACGATGGAGATGGGGCGACAAGGAATATTGCGCAGTATTTACGCTGGACATTCGGAACGCGTTCAACTCGGCGAGCTGGACGCGCATCCTAAATGCCCTTAGAATAATTGGAATACCGCCCTATCTAATGAGAATTCTAACGAGTTATCTTTCAGACAGGACTTTGGAATACGACACAGAGGATGGAACTAAGCGATTTAACGTCACTGCAGGTGTTCCACAGGGCTCAGTATTGGGACCCCATTCTGTGGAACGTGATGTACGACGAAGTACTCAGACTGCGCCTGCCACAGGGATGTAAGCTTATTGGATTTGCAGATGACCTGGCCCTCGTAGTTGTGGCAAAACAAATACGAGAAGTAGAAGAAGCATCATAGATGCGGGCTGCAAGCCTGGAACTAGCAGAGCACAAGACAGAGGCAGTTCTGATAACGAGCAGGAAAAAGACTGAATTTATGGAGGTGGAGGTTGGTAATGTTACCATCAAATCCAAGCCATACATCAAGTACCTAGGAGTTATACTGGATTACAGGCTGGGTTACCGGCCTCACATCGAGTATGTTGGTATGAAGGCAGCAAAATTACAGGCAGCTCTTTCACGGATGCTGCCAAACCTAAGAGGACCCAAGGGTGGAAGGCGACTACTTCTTGGAAAAGTAGTGGCGTCAGTTGCTTTGTATTCTGCACCGATTTGGGCGGCAGCCCTGGCCGGAAATATGAGCCTTCAGAGGAAGCTGGCAGCGCCGTACCGGCTAAGCGCACTAAGAGTGATCTCGGGATTCCGTACGGTTTCGGATGACGCTGCACTTGTGCTAGCGAACATGATGCCTGTGGACCTACTAGCCCGCGAGATGACGGAAATTCACGCCTGGCGGAAGTCTATGGGAGGCATCGCACCGCTCGAATCTGTTAGGAGGTCGGAGAGACAGGCTTCCCTGGCCATGTGGCAGGCCATGTGGACCTTCTCAACCAAAGGTAGATGGACGCATAGGGTCATCCCAAGAATCCAGGAGTGGATAGAACGACGAGGAGGATCTACTAACTTCCATCTGACGCAGTTCCTTACCGGCCACAGAGGGTATAGGAAATACTTGTTAAAGTACAGGCACGATGAGAAGCCGCAATGTCCGGTCTGTCTGGGCTGCGCATAAGATCCTGAGCATGTCCTGTACCACTGCCCGAGATATCTAGCAGGAGCAACACCCCACCATCAGTGGAAGAGCTGGTCTCGTACATGTTGGAATCCAACTTGAACTGGAATCTGGTACTCCAGAGGATCGTTTGCTTCCAGAAGGATCTCCGTAGGTGCGAAAGAGAGCGACGTGAAGCACTGAGCGATACTTATGTAGAAAGAAGGATGGTCCAAGAACTGGATGAATAAGAAGACGGCCTTTTAAGGCATCCCATCCCGAGAAGTAATACTTAATCGTGATCCCTGGGGATGAGGCGCGTTGTTGTGTAGGGTGTGTTTAGTACGTGGAAATCGTGCATGCTTGGTGGTGGGCCACCAGTATCTTTGAAAGATTCACACCCTTCATGGCGTTCCATGACGCACGCCCCGGCATCTACACACACCCAGGCTTACCTCTACACCACAGCACGCACACCCAGGCTTACACACACACAGGCACGCACCCAGGCTTACGCATACACTCAGGCACATACACACGCACACACCGGGATACATACACACAACCTCCACCAAGACTTGCACTCAAGCCACGGATGAACCAGGGCCGGAGAGTGCCACGAAAGCTCCCCCAAGCAAAGAGAGTGAAGGAGAAAAATGGACCACGGTACGGAAGAAGAAAAATAAGGAGAGCAACCCTGGCAAGAAACGCATGGCTAAAAAAAAAGCAGACCAGACGCCATAGTCATATCTGCTAAAGGAGAGGCAAGCTACTCCGAAATACTTCGAAAAGTGAAGTCAGATGGAACGCTAAGCAGTGTTGGCCAGGTGGTTTCCAAAATCAGGAGAACCCAAAAAGGTGAGCTCCTGATCCAGCTGAGCAAATCTGGAGAGGGCACAACGGAGATTAGAAACCTTCTTGGTGAGTCCCTCGGGGAGCAAGCGGAAGTCCGGGCGCTCTCACAGCGAGTCACAGTCGAGTGCAGGGGGTTGGACGAAATCACCACTAAGGAGGACATATGCGAGGTCTTGAAAAAGCAGCTGCATATAGAAGCTATCTTGGTGGAAGATATCCATTTAATAAAGGCTTACGGTTCGACGCAGACGGCTTCCTTCAAGCTGCCTGTGGACGAAGCTAGGAAGGCTCTTGCCGCTGGAGTCGTGAAGGTCGGTTGGGCTGTTTCCCGAATAAAGGAATGGATTACAGTCAAGAGTTGCTTCAAATGCATGGAGTTCGGCCACTTTGCAAGGGAATGCAAGAGCACGGTGGACAGGTCTAAGCAATGCCGTAGATGCGGACAAGAAGACCACATTGCAAAGGACTGCACAACAAAGCCACAGTGCATGCTGTGCATGAGTAACAAAACAAGGGCTGACCATGCGGCTGGCAGTGGAAAATGTCCAGTATTTCGGAGAGCACTTGAACAGCGAAGATGAAGATTGAACAGCTTAATCTTAACCATTGTGAGGCCGCACAGGCGCTTCTGTTGCAGTCGGCAAGGGAGAAGCATACTGGCATAGCTCTTATCTGCGAGCCATTCAAAAGGATACCAGGGACCGGATGGGTAGCCAGCAGAGACGGTAAGGCGGCCATTTGGTCCATAAACACGCCACCCCGAGAAGTCAATACAGACCACAACGCATTTGTTAGGGCACGGATAAGCAGCGTTACATTCTACAGCTGTTACGCACCTCCAAGCTGGGGACTGGGAGAGTTCATAAACATGCTGGAGGAAATCGTGGATGATGCACGCGGACGATCCCCGATAGTTATAGCTGGCGACTTCAACGCATGGGCAATAGAATGGGGCAGCAGAGAAACAAACACCAGGGGCTTCTGCTTTTTGGAAGAGTTCTCTGCACTGGATGTTACTCTCATGAATGATGGGATATCGCTTACTTACCGAAAAGCCGGTTGTGGCTCTATAATTGACCTAACCCTGATGAGCTCCTCGTTAGGAAGGCGGGTCAAATAGAAAGTAAGTGAAGAGTTCACCTTCAGTGACATTTCCAAAGAGCCAGAGATCGCCCGGACTTTGACCGCAGAGCCGAGGACTTCTGGAGGGCTAAACGGGATTTGAAGCATAGCATCAAGCGCAGTTAAGCCAACTGCTTTCGCCAGATATGTGAAGAGGCCGACATCAACCCCTGGGGAACGGCCTATAAGGTGGTAACCAAGAAAGTAAAGAGCCAAACCACGCCAAGGACCACATGCCCAGTGGAGCTACGGAAAATCGTAGTGGCCTTGTTTCCACAGCACCCTCGGGTGCAAACGGAAAGCCCCACACTTGACTCGGAGCACATAAGTCCAGTGACGACCGACGAGGTGACTGCGGCAGTTAGACAGATTGGTGACCAAAAGACTCCAGGGCCCGATGGTATACCAAACAAAGTGCTGAAGCTTGCAATCGCCGCGAAGTCCCAGGAATTTGCGGACACCTACACTCACTGCTTCCAGGTGGGAGTATTCCCAAGAGTATGGATCCAGCGACTCATCCTGCTGCCAAAAGGCGACAAACCAGTCGAAGAACCCTCGGGCTTTAGACCGATTTGTCTGCTTGACACGGCGGGAAAGATTCTGGAGAAAATTATCTACGCAAGACTGCTAACGATACTCAATCCCAATTCGGATTCCGCAAGGCACGGTCAACGCTGGACGCGATCAAGGCAGTGGTCGACATCGCAACAAAAGCGATAGAAGGGACACGATGGAGATGGGGCGACAAGGAATATTGCGCAGTATTTACGCTGGACATTCGGAACGCGTTCAACTCGGCGAGCTGGACGCGCATCCTAAATGCCCTTAGAATAATTGGAATACCGCCCTATCTAATGAGAATTCTAACGAGTTATCTTTCAGACAGGACTTTGGAATACGACACAGAGGATGGAACTAAGCGATTTAACGTCACTGCAGGTGTTCCACAGGGCTCAGTATTGGGACCCCATTCTGTGGAACGTGATGTACGACGAAGTACTCAGACTGCGCCTGCCACAGGGATGTAAGCTTATTGGATTTGCAGATGACCTGGCCCTCGTAGTTGTGGCAAAACAAATACGAGAAGTAGAAGAAGCAGCTAATGAAGCTATTAAGATAAAGCATCATGGATGCGGGCTTCAAGCCTGGAACTAGCAGAGCACAAGACAGAGGCAGTTCTGATAACGAGCAGGAAAAAGACTGAATTTATAGAGGTGGAGGTTGGTAATGTTACCATCAAATCCAAGCCATACATCAAGTACCTAGGAGTTATACTGGATTACAGGCTGGGTTACCGGCCTCACATCGAGTATGTCGGTATGAAGGCAGCAAAATTACAGGCAGCTCTCTCTCGGATGCTGCCAAACCTAGGAGGACCCAAGGGTGGAAGGCGACTACTTCTTGAAAAATTAGTGGCGTCAGTTGCTTTGTATTCTGCACCGATTTGGGCGGCAGCCCTGGACGGAAATATGAACCTTCGGAGGAAACTGGCAGCGCCGTACCGGCTAAGCGCACTAAGAGTGATCTCGGGATTCCGTACGGTTTCGGATGACGCTGCACTTGTGCTAGCGAACATGATGCCGTGGACCTACTAGCCCGCGAGATGACGGAAATTCACGCCAGGCGGAAGTCTATGGGAGGCATCGCACCGCCCGAATCTGTTAGGAGGTCGGAGAGACAGGCTTCCCTGGCCATGTGGCAGGCCATGTGGACCTACTCAACCAAAGGTAGATGGACGCATAGGCTCATCCTAAGAATCCAGGAGTGGATAGAACGACGAGGAGGATCTACTAACTTCCATCTGACGCAGTTCCTTACCGGCCACGGAGGGTATAGGAAATACTTGTTAAAGTACAGGCACGATGAGACGCCGCAATGTCCGAACTGTCTGGGCTGCGCAGAAGATCCTGAGCATGTCCTGTACCACTGCCCGAGATATCTAGCAGGAGCAACACCCCACCATCAGTGGAAGAGCTGGTGTCGTACATGTTGGAGTCCGACTTGAACTGGAATGCGGAACTCCAGAGGATCATTTGCTTCCAGAAGGATCTCCGTAGGTGCGAAAAAGAACGACGTAAAGCACTGAGCGATACTTATGTAGAAAGAAGGATGGTCCAAGGACTGGATGAATAAGAAGACGGCCTTTTAAGGCATCTCATCCCCGAGAAGTAATACTTAATCGTGATCCCTTGGGGATGAGGCGCGTTGTTGTGTAGAGTGTGTTTAGTACGTGGAAATCGTGCATGCTTGGTGGTGGGCCACCAGTATCTTGAAAGATTCAGACCCTTCATGGCGTTCCATGAGAAAAAAAAAAAAAAAAACACTCACCTAGCCTTAGATGAACACACACCAGCACGCACACCCCGGCTTACGCACACAAACAGGCACATACACAAGCACAAGCCGGCATCCACATACACACCCAGGCGTACATATACACACCAGCACGCACACCCAGGCTTACATATACATACAGGCCCACACACCCTGGCTTACGCACCCACACCGATATATACACACACACACCGGCATCCACACACACCCAGGCGTATACATACACACAGGCATATCCGCACACACACACCCAGGTTTACATATACACACCAGCACGCACACCCAGGCGTACCCACACACAGGCACACACACAGGCATATTCACACGCCACGGAACCGGCTATTACCAACGCCCACCGCTGAGGCGTTGCACCGTGGGGCTCTGGCGACCGATCAGGAGCGGTATAACTCCCGCCGGTAAAAAACCTAAGGGAAACTTTGGGTCACCGTGGGATTGCTTGCGAAGCTCTGATAGGTACCCACTGTTACCAAAATGCCGGATGATCCCCTTAACCTAGCGTCAGCTACGCCTTGCTTAAACGCAGTATCCCCAGCTTTGGAGGCAACCTCTCCAGCTGAAGTGGTAGCTGTAGCGGCACCACCGTATGCCCGAGGAGCTTTTAATTATGCGGGAGCAGGCTGCTCTTCTAAGCCACCTGTCACTCTAAGGTGCATCCTGGAGCAGATGGGGGATTGTATAGGAGGTATCAGTGCCGGTTTGACACCAATAGGCATATCAAAAACTTGGAGCGTGAAGAGCTTGTAAAGCTCATAGAGCTAACAAGGCCAGCCATGAACTTGGTGACAAATGATGTTCGGGAGAAGGCAATACAAACAACGCCAACTGTTGCTGGAGGTACCAGCAAAGATGCTAGGAGCAAAAATGTTTCAGATGGTTTAGCCAAGAGAGCGGCGGGAAACGTCTTCGCGAGCCATCGAGCTCTCACCGCAATCGGAGTGGGGCAGCCCATCTACGAATGCCAGAGAAATCATCCTTGTGGAGTCGTTGGCATTATGGACGTGGTTCTTCTCAACACTGGGACCAGAAACACGTTCAACAGGGGCAGCGCTGGGTCAATCAATGACCTATGTTAGCAGTTCACTCGCCCGTACGGCCCAGTGGCGCATATGCAGCTGCTACACTGGAAGCGACCATGAGGCCATCGTTTTCTCAATAGGAGAAACTCACCGGTTGCCGCCTAGACCACCCTATAGAACGGCGTTTCGTGCTGAGTCCCTCAACTTGGCCACATTTGTCGATGCCGTCTCATGCATGGCTGCAAGTGGTCCGGCGCTGGCTATGGTGGAGCAGGTAGCCGAACAACTGGGCGCTGCTTGCGCTGCAAGCATGTCTGTGCGAAAGGCCTACAAACGCCACCACACAAGCATGTTCTGTTGGAACGACGACATCGCTGAGGCTAGACGGGTATGTCTGAGTTCGAGAAGGCGCTATCAGCGAGCAGCGCTAAGGCACTCGAGCTCAACACGCTTACTGCAGTTTGAGTACAAGGCGGCAAGAGCAGTACTCAAGAAAGCAATCAAAGTCAGCAAAAAGGAGTGCTTCCTCAAACTTTGCGACTCCGCGGACAATGATCCCTGGGGCAGAGCATACAGGATGGTGGTCAAGCGCATCGGCAAAAGCAGAGGTCAAGCGCCCACTGAGTTCGCTCGAGTGAGGCACATAGTGGAAACTCTTTTTCCTCGGAGAACGTGCTCACTCCCTCCAGCCTTTGGTCCATCCACAATCGAGGGCTTCATCCCGGTCACGTTGGAAGAGATGGCGATCACTGCTCGAAAGCTCACCGCCCAAAAAGCCCCGGGCCCAGATGGAGTGCCAATAGATGCCTAGGCATAGCAATCGACTTGCGGCCTGGTCTGTTTGCAGAGACTTTCTCCAAATGTCTGCGCGAAGGTACTTTTCCAGATAGGTGGAAGGTACAGAAACTTGTGCTGCTTCCAAGGCCCGATGACGACCCCTCGGCATACAGGCCCATTTGCCTCATTGACAACGGCGGCAAGGTCCTGGAGATGCTAATCTGTGCTAGGCTGGAGGATGCCGTACGTAGCGCTGGTGGCCTTTCACCTCACCAATATGGTTTCAGGAAGGCAAGATCCACCACCAATGCAATCAAAGCTGTTGTCGGTATCGCGGCTGAGGCTATCGCCGGTACCCGCTGGCGTTTCAGGAGTAAGCAAAACTGCCTTGTAGCAAAAATAGACGTGAAGAACGCCTTCAACACTGCCGACTGGAGCTGTATCCTGGATTCTCTGGTGCTTCTCCGGGTGCCAGAGTATCTAGTAGCTATTGTGAGGAGCTACTTCGACAACCAATTCCTTCGTAATGACACGGACGACGCGAAAATGAGTATGCTATCTCTGCAGGTGTCCCACAAGGATCTGTTCTAGGTCCTCTCCTGTGGAACATCATGTATGATGGCATACTAAGAATCCAGCTTCCAGCGGGGGCCACAGCAGTTGGCTACGCTGACGACGTTGCCTTGGTGCTTGTGGCGAAGGACTTACGGCGTGTCACCGAGCTCTGCAATTGGTGCATGGATGCAGTGACTCAATGGTTGTCATCCGTGGGTCTACAGCTTGCTGCGCACATGACGGAGGCGGTGCTCATAAGCAGTAAGAAAAAGGTGGAGTACGTGGATTTGAGGTGGATAGCGTCACGGTGAGGTCCAAGGATTGAATCCGCTACCTCGAAGTAGTCATTGACAGGCGCCTTAGTTACGGGGAGCATCTTGCGTACGTTCACAGGAAGGCTGCGATTACGGAAAGCGCATTGGCAAGGATGATGCCAAACACGCGAGGTCCGAGGCAGCAGACGAGGCTACTGATAATGCACGTTATGAAGTCAATTATCATGTACGCGGCTCCAATCTGGGTCGGTGCTACGTCGGTGGCCAGCTACGCAAGGGGCATAGAGTCAATCTATCGGCTCTCTGCCCTGCGGGTATGTTGTGCCTTCCGCACTGTGTCCTCTGACACTGCGCTCGTGATTGCGGGGATGACCCCAATTCGCATCGCTGTCTTGGAAGCCGTGGCAGTCCTGGAAGCGGTTCCGTTGGGGAGAAATGACGTTCGGTCAGCTGCCCGCGAGCGGAGCCTTGACGCCTGGCAGCACCAGTGGGACACCTCCAACAAAGGGCGTTGGACGCTCCTCCTCATCCCCAACATAAGGCGATGGGTGGAGAGGAAGCACGCGATGGTAAAAATTACCAATTACACCAAGCTATACACTACTCACAGTCTGATTACAGAGCCGACACTGCCGCTTCCAATGCGCTAGCAGCTCCAAGCCTCCGTATGTGATTATGCACTCCAAAACGAATTAAGCTCCAACGATAAGCTTCTAATGGGACGTGAACTTTTTCCAAGAAGTCCCTGCTCGGGCGCCAAATGTTCCCGCAACTCTTCAAACCAGTTCGGAATTAAAATCTCGAAATGAAAAGCCAAGTGCTGCTGGTTCGACGAGTCGGAGTTCAATCAATTTAATCAATTCTATTAGATATGGTAATCTCTTCCTCTTTCTATATCGATATTACATCTTACATACGTGTTCTATAGCAATAATCTTCTGTAAGTATACACTGTACCTACTTTCAATACAATTCAATCTCTTAATGCTACAATTCAATACCTTAATTCTAAAAATTCATTTTATTTACACAAATTACTAATTAGCTCCCGGCCATAAGCACTATGCGCTTATTTGGCGTCAACATACTCCCGGCCTTGGAAGCTCCTTCCAACATTCTACTCTGTGTCTTCAATAGGTAACGGGCAGATATTGTGTATGTTACGCTTGTAGAATCCTGCTTTAGTTTTTATGGTGACTACCCGAACAACACCATCAGCGCCAGGATGTACTTCTTGTACACGACCCAGAGCCCACTGCCGTGGGGGTATGTTGTCTTCTCTAATTAAGACTAATACGCCTTTTTGAATGTTGTTGCATACGGAACACCACTTGCATCGCTCTTGCAACAACGTCAAATACTCCAGCGACCAGCGTCTCCAAAATGCATGTTGTACTGCGACAATTCTTTTCCATCGATAAGTAGCAGACAACTTGAAAATGTCCTCATCAAATGGCTCAGGAATGCAGTTAAGTCGTCGACCAATTAAGAAATGACCCGGCGTCAATGCCTCTCAGTCATTACTGTCCGATGAGAGTGGATGAATCGGTCGTGAGTTCATCACTGCCTCTGCTTGTGCTATCGCTGTGACCAGTTCTTCGTAGTTAAGCGCTGTGCTATTGAAACTTCGCACCAACAATTGTTTCGCTACTTTCACCGCGCTCTCCCAAAGTCCTCCAAAATGCGGCGATAGGGGCGGAATAAAATGGAAATTGACACCGAGGTGGCTGCACTGATCCACAATTTGGTGCTTGCCACTGTCATTCCAGATTAAATCTGCCATATCTTTCAGCTCCCGTGCAGCACCAACAAAATTAGTGGCATTGTCACAAAACAGCTCTGCGCTGATTCCACGACGAGCAAAAAATCGTTTGAGTGATGCTATAAATGCGTTTGTGCTCAGGTCTGACACAAGCTCTAGATGACAAGCTTTGGTCAAAAAGCACACAAAATCGCATAAGTAAACCTTGATAGGCCGTCGTCCTCTTTGGTTGAATTGCATCCACAGCGGTCCAGCGTAGTCGAGTCTGGTACGTTCAAAGGGCTTCACTCCTTGCTGCACTCGGCCTGCTGGTAAGGAACCCATAATTTGCGTAGCTAATATTGGACGTTGTCGAAAACATGCAATGCAACTCCTTACCGTACTGCGAGCTAGTTTTCTAGCATTGATAACCCAAAAACGCTGTCGCACAAAACACATAACGAATGTGCTCCGACATGCATGTTGCTTCGATGCGTATATTCAAACAATGATTTTAAAACAATATGATTATTTGGCAAAAGCATGGGGTGTTTGGTGTCAAATGGTACATTTGCCCTAGACAGTCTGCCACCTATACGAATTATTTCTATACCCTCAGACTTGTCTAGGAACGGATAAGTGCTTGAATTTTGAAGAACTTATTATTTTTCCTGCGTAATTTTTCGATCTCCATATAAAAACATAACACTTGCAAATTGAACACTACATATTTCAAGCCACCTTTTAGTTCGAGTGCCGTTAGCTCTTTAGCTCAAGTCGAATCAATCCTTTGTGCAATTTAACGCCAACGATAAACATAACCAAATACTCTCGTAAGTTTTAAAAAATCTTTAGCATATTTGCTACCTCCTATTATATCCTCTACTCTCATATTTGGACCAGCTAGCAGACTAACTTTGTTGTTTCGCTGTTCAGGGAGCCCTTCTGGACCTTGCCATTCCACAAGGGTCCACTGCTCATCAGGTAACTGCAAGAATTCTGGCCCTTGCCACCACAACGACGGTGCCTTTAGCTGACTTGTGTACAGCCCCGAGAAACAATATCTGCTGGATTTTGCTTCGATTCTATTTTGTACCACTCCTGTGCGTTCGATAACTCTTGAATTATAGCTACTCTGTTGGCAACAAAGGTTGTCCAACGACTAGCATGAGATGCGATCCAACTCAAAACAATTGTCGAATCTGTAAAGTAACCGACCTTAGAAAACGATTCGGGTGCACACCCTTTGATTTTTGCCATAAGATGCGCTAACAGCTTACCACCTTCTAATTCCAACCTAGGTAGCGATAATACTCGAACAGGTGCAACCCTCGATTTGGCTGCCAACGAATTTGCCGAAATGCCTCCATACTCATCAATGACGCGAACATATACCACCACTCCGTAAGCTCTAAAAGAGGCATCTGAAAACCCATACAGCTCAATTCTGTCTGCCACTGCATGGACTGGAACTACAGCTCGAGGCAGCGAACACTCATGAACAAGCTCCAATTCGCTTCTGTATTTTTGCCATTGTAGCGCATAGCTTGGTGGAATCTCCTCATCCCAATGCTGCTTCAGCAGCCACAGCTCTTGCATGAAAATATTTCCTAAAATCAGAAGCGGGCTTAGAAATCCTATTGGATCAAACAACTGTGCTAACTCTGATAACACGATACGCTTCGTAATGCTGTCCGAATTACTTGCGACACACGAAAACTGAAACTTATCAACCCTGGAATCCCAATATATTCCAAGAGTCTTTGCTGTATCTGTTACCGGTAGCTCTAAAGGTTCTACTGCTTCTACACGATCTCCATTACAATAGCTGTTAGAACGCCACTTATGAAGCTCGAATCGCCCCAACTTTAACAACTCGGTTACTTCATGTTTTAATTCATTTAGCTGCTCGTAAGAGCTCGCTCCAGCTAGCATATCATCCATATAGAAGTTTTGCCTTACAGCTTCACTAGCTAATGGAAGCGACTTCCCAAATTGATCCGCTAAATAGTAAAGACATCTAACTGCTAAGAAAGGTGCTGAGTTGGTTCCATAGGTAACCGTTTTAAGGCGTAGTACCTTAATTGGGTCGGTACTACAACTACGCCATAAAATACACAAATAATTACAGTCGCTTGGTTCAACTAAGATTTGCCTATACATCTTAGAGATGTCAGCAGTCAATGCGAATCGATAGAGCCGGAATCGAGTAAGTGTGTCGAACAAATCAGGTTGCAACGTTGGTCCAACCAGCACTGTATCGTTTAAGGCAAGCCCATTGCTTGATTTACACGATGCATCAAATACGACTCGCAACTTAGTCCTCAAACTTTCTGGGCGAATCACTGGATGGTGAGGCATGACATATTTTACCTCGTGTATCTTATCAGCCGCTACCTCCTCTAAATGATCCAGTTTTTGGTACTCATCGATAAACTCAGCGTAGGCTTTCTTGAGCTCTGAGTACTTATTGAGCTTTCGTTTTAAGTTCAAAAACCTAGTCAAAGCGATGTTATATGAATCTCCTAGCGGCTTCTGTGGCTGTGCAAAAGGCAAGCGAACCACTATACGATTATCGTATGTCCGTTTCACTGTAGCCACGAACATGTCTTCACATAGCCTTTCAGATTCTGTTAATACTTTTCCTGGTCGCGACACCTCCTCGCATTGCCAGAACTGCTGCACCAAATTTTGCAACTGATCAGTCTCCTGTTGCCTTGAACCATTAGGTTTATTAACAATCAACGCAACATTCTCGTCAGGAATACATTCGCCTACCACTATCCAACCTAACAACGATCTTTGACGTACTGGCTTGTTTGATCCCAATTTAATCTGACCAGCTACTATTAGCTGAAAGAACAAATTAAGTCCAATTAACATACTTATTTCCTCTGACGAATCAAATGAACGATCTGCAAGTTTAACCTTCTTTGGAACTAGTGACCTTAAAAATCCTGTCGCTGTGGGATGATACTGTGTGATTTCTGGCAAAACACTAAACTTGCCTGCTGCAACGAAATTTGTCACTCGGGATTTGAACGTTGTTTAAATCTCCCCGATAACCTCGGATTTTAAGTTTCCAATTCCATTTAGTGAATACTGCACTTTGCTGACTTGAAGGTTTAGCTGCGATGCAACTTTGGCTGTCACAAAATTAATTTGACTACCCGAATCCAAGACACATCTGCATTTATAGAACCTTCTATCGGCACCTTTAACCATAACAATGGCAGTAGCTAAAAAACTGGTTCCTCTATTAGTAGCAGAGAGCTTTGCAACGATGCCTGGCCATTGCCAAGAGACATTGTTGAATTTCCGTTGACTGGTTCTCTATGCAACAAGTTATGATGTGGCTTATTGCAGATATTGCACGATTGCGCCGTACATTCCTTAGTTTGATGCCGTTTGCTAAAACAACGAAAGCATAAACCATATTTCTTAATTTAGTCTTAAACTTACCTGGTTTTCTCACTTCTCGGCCCGCTAGATTAGTGCCTCTGTTGACTATAAACAGCGAAAGCACCTTCCATGATGGCAATTGCGAGCAATCGAACTCGTTCTCCCATTTTTCCAGTGAGTCATCATCCAACTTATTTTGGACTAAGTGGAATAAAAGCGCGTCTAAGATTTCGCTTTCACTACCCAATGAGCGTAGCGCCTCCAACTGAGAGTTAACAGCATCACCTAATCCTCTTAATGAATCCGAATTTGCATGTTTTAGTTTATTTATGCTAAAAAGCTCATGCACATGGGCTTGAACAATTATGGACTTATTCTCAAATCGATTCTTAAGCAGCTGCAATGCCCTTCTGTAATTATCTGCAGAAAGTTCCAAACACTCAATCGTACATGCTATTTGAAGATCAGATCAAGGTTATGAACTCTATGCAATGCGGAAATACGTACATACATATGTACATGCATATGTGAGTGTGTCGTTTGACTTTTTTTTTTCTTAAGTTCCAATTGAACTAAGCACACTGACACACCTGCATGTACTCTAACTCAATTATCTCGCGATAGCCGAACACTATATTAAGCACCAATATGTATTAACAATTTTACCAAACACACCAGCTTTGTATGCCGATTTTAATTTATAATTGAGTTGAGTTTAATTACTATCGACTTACAACATACATATACACTGTGCAGCGATTTTGGTTACACCAAGCTATACACTACTCACAGTCTGATTACAGAGCCGACACTGCCGCTTCCAATGCGCTAGCAGCTCCAAGCCTCCGTATGTGATTATGCACTCCAAAACGAATTAAGCTCCAACGATAAGCTTCTAATGGGACGTGAACTTTTTCCAAGAAGTCCCTGCTCGGGCGCCAAATGTTCCCGCAACTCTTCAAACCAGTTCGGAATTAAAATCTCGAAATAAAAGCCAAATGCTGCTGGTTCGACCGAGTCGGAATTCAATCAATTTATGGTTAACTATTGGCAATTTGGATCGGCTTTGCCATAAAATTTTAACCAATGTTTTAAATAATTACTCACAGTTTTAAGGCTGCAGCGAAAGATCTTTCCTCGTGGCTTATGTTCGTTGTTTTTGTTGTTTTAGGTTATTATATGTATGTATGTCTGTGGGGTTTTACATTTTATGGTCTTTTTAGGTTTTATTTTTATTTTTTTTTATTTTTTTATTTTGTAGTTTGAACAAACAAAAATAAAAAAAGAATTTTACTTTGGAAGCTTGGCTTCCACCACCGTTTCACAACTAGCGACGCCAGCCAACCTACCTTTATACATACACACTTTTATGCCGCTTTTTCTATCTTTTTAAACAGATTGTTTATTATACTTGTACACTTTTTATACACCCTTTTTATACACCTTGTGTCTGCACTGTTCTCTGTTCTTGTTTTGAGGTTTTTAACTTGTCTTTTATCAGAAATTTTAGCTTATTTCACTTATTTATGCCGCTCCGCGTGGTTTCTGCTTTTCTCCCGATTTTGGGACTACCGCATGTGCGGCTCCAGCGGCTGAGCTTTAAGAAAAGCTTTTAGATCAGCGCAAGGCAGGGGCGTCGACTCGTGAATCAAAAAAGAGATCTCCAATATTTTAGTGAATTTAGCATCCACCAAGACTCCAATGCGTCTGGCAGCCAAAATCTGAGCTCGGGTGAAGGTTATGTGCGCTTTGGTTGGGTCACACCACAGAATCACGAATCCGATCTCTTCATACGGATTATGATGTGGATGTGACCGGATTAGCACTCGAGTTAACCTCTATTGGACTTAAGCCAACAACATGTAGTTATTTGTCTTTTTATCTTTTTGTCTCTTCTAGTGACTTGTGAACACGCACTATTATTAATACTTAAACTTTTGACTAAGTCAGGCGGGATCACGTTTTAGACTCCCACGCTAGCAACGAAAACGAGCTATTCGACGTGGAGTTGATACTTGTGGTTCGATCGAAAAAAAAAAGCCGAAGGCTCTCGCCTTGTGGTTTATATAGGCCTAGTGCAATTAGCGAAAGCTTTTTTCTGGTATATGTTGACTAACGTTGGTTGCGCTTGCTCTTTTGCAAAAGCGGAAAAGTCTGTAATTATTAGCATGCGCCTGTAAGGGCGGCTATATTTTTGTAGCAATATTTTTATCGCATTCGAGTTTTATTAAGCAAACGGACAGCGATAAAACTAAATTTTACTAAATCGAAATCTAACGCAACGGCGACCATTACAGAGTACAAATCATTAACTGGGAATCGTGAAAAAATTCGTTTTCCTTTCTTTAGCAAACAATTATTTTTACCCAATTTTATTTTCACAAATTTCTTTGCGTCATTATTGCTAACGACTTCAAAGACATTGGGGTCTTTTCTCTCTTTTGATTCTTTTGGCCATTTTTGTTTTTCATCTGCGCAGATGTTTTCCTGTGTTTTTGATGACCTTGTTTGGACCATCATTATATTTCTGTTCATTTCTATAAAAGTTTCTACTTTTATTCTTGATAATGCATCTGCAACGTGATTATCTTTCCCCTTGAGGTATTCTACTGTGAATTGATATTCTTCTAATTCTAGTCTCATTCTAGTCAATTTTGAAGTAAGATTCTTCATTGAAAAAAGGTAGGTTAAAGGTCTATGGTCTGTTTTTACTAAGAAATGCTTTCCATAAACGTATGGTCTAAAATGTTTTATTGCCCAGTGTATTGCGGCTAATTCCTGCTCTGTAGTTGATTTATTGCTTTCTCCCTGTGTGAAAGCTCTTGAAGCGAATGCGATTGGCAATTGCATACCGTTGTACTCTTGAGTTAGTACGCCACCACATGCATGATTACTTGCATCTGTGGTTATGCAAATTCTTTGCTGAAGTCAGGGTAATGTAACAACGTAGGTTTCATTAATGCCTTTTTTAAGTATTTGAATGCGTCTTCGCATTCTTTTGTCCATTCGAATTGGACATTCTTTTTGCACAATCTGGTCAAATGACGTGATTGTTGTGCGAAGTTATGAATAAATCGTCTGTAATAATTACAGAACGCGACGAAACGTCGTGCGCTATCCGCATCAGTTGGAGTTGGTAAGTTTTTAATAACATCATATTATTTGTCATCAGGAAGGATGCCATGGTTTGTGTATTTATGCCCAAGGAATGTAACCTCGTGCATGAAAAACGAACGTTTCTCTGGATTTAATTTTAAGTTGTGTTTTCTACACAGATCAAAAATATTTGACAAATTTTAAACATGTGCTTTTCTGAACAGCCAATGACTACTACATCATCCATGTAAAGAAATGCTTAGGATGGCTCAAGGCCAGAAAATGCGAGTGTCATCATTCGCATATATGAGTTTGGTGCTATCTTAAGACCATATGGTAATCGCGTGAAGCTATAAGAACCGGAGTTCGTTGAAAATGATATTATATATATATATAGATTTCTCATCTAGTTCTATTTGGTGAAATCCTGACATGAGATCGAGACATAAAAAATATTGTGCTCGTCCTAATTGGTCTAAGATTTCTTCTATTCTTGGCAGTGGGTATTTATCTGCCAGAAGTTTATTATTTATTTGGCGATAATCAACTACTAAACGCCATTTTTTCTCCTTGGAATTTGGGAGAGATTTCTTGGGTACCAAGAGAAGTGGGCTATTATATTCAGAAATTGATGGCTCAAATATACCATCTTTTATTAATTTTTCGACCTGTCTGTTTATTTCTGGTTTTTCTGTTTCAGCATTTCTATAATTTTTTATGTAAACGGGTGTCCTATCTGCTAATCTCAATTTTTGCTTATAAAAATTATTACATGATATGGGTTCTGAATCAAGACCAATTATGTCAAATATGTATTTGGTACATTTTTCAGTTAACTTTGTTCTGAATTGGTCTGGGAAGGTTAGTTTATTGATGACTTCATAAAATCTGTTGGTTTGTTTCTCTGTACTTGTTTAATTTCATATTGTTCTAGTGATTCGAATTAATATTTGGATTTTGAATTTTATGTTTTTATTGGTTGTATTAAGAATGCGGACTATGCACTATTACTTTCAACAATACTGTTTGCTATTATTACCCCAGGGTGTATTTCCTGGTTTGGTATTAATACAGAATTTTCGCTAGTCAGAAGCATGATTTTTCTCATGACCTCTGATCTTGCTGGTAATAATATTGAATTATCAATATCATTGTGTAATAGTGGTACGTGTATTTGATAGTTTAAATTTCCTGGTTTCATGATGAATTCATCATTTTGGTTGTCTATTATGCAATTAAATTTCTTATGAAGTCTAGTCCGAGAATTCCATCGCATGCTACTGTGAAGTCGTGGTTGATTATGAAATAATCGAAAAGGAGATCAATTGGGGATTGTCCCATTGACTGTATTGTTCCGTGGCCAATTCCGGATATATTAGTTTTGAAATTTTGGTTAATATTTGTGTCTTTATTTTTGGTTTTTAATATTGAGACATTTGCTCCTGTATCTATCAAAAGTGTTAGTGGTTTATTATTATCATGATTTTTGGTTTTAATTATACTGCTGATACTTAGATTATAGTTAGTAGTTAGTTTACTGCTGGTTGCTCAAGGGGGTTTGCTGGTTTTCCGAGTTACTTTGCGTAATTCGGACCAGGTTTTGTTGTTCAGGGCCTCCATTTTGGTTGCCTCTGTACGAGCCGCCTTGAGAGTTACCTCTGCTATTGTTGTCTCTGTAGCCGCTGTTGTTATTGTACCTGAGACCGCCTCTGTTGTAAGGTCTGCCTCTGTAATTACCTCTACCGCGGTTTCCACCACTTTGAGAGTAATTTTGGTAAAATAGAACAGTGTTGGTGTTTCCAGTTGCTTCAGTGCAATGCTTTTACAGCTTGATTTGTGCTGTATTTGGTGGCTGATTCCGAATTTAGGCCATCGTTGATGTACGCGCCAACTAAAGCTTTTGTTAGTTGCTCTACTTCTTGCGTATAAATGTTTGCTGTCTTATTTCTTTGTTGCAAATTAAGAAGTTTGGCTGATAGTACTTCAACCGATTCTCCTTTTACTGATCTTGCTAGTTTTGCAATAATATGAGCGATTGTATTCTCATCGCTAATTAAATTTCAGTTTTGTTTTAATTCAGCTATGCCATCATACTCAGATAATATGGTGGATGCTGTTTTAATGAAATCAATTTTTGTTTGCGTCATTGTTGGTCTTTTTATTTTTGGACTATCTGGTGTATTGTTGTCAGAATCAGAGCACTCCTGTTCTGAATTTTCAGTGTCAATTACTGGCTTTGATTCATTCAGATTCTGGAGTTGACTTTGTGTCGAACTCAACAGGAAAGTACGGGTTTTTTGGAATAGTTAATTTGATATTACGACGAACGCTTATTAACTCAAGTCTTGAAGCTAATTTTCGTATTACTTTTAGGCAATGTTCG
Source organism: Scaptomyza flava (assembly GCA_030179655.1). Taxonomy (NCBI): domain Eukaryota; kingdom Metazoa; phylum Arthropoda; class Insecta; order Diptera; family Drosophilidae; genus Scaptomyza; species Scaptomyza flava. The sequence goes on along the minus strand of JARNME010000184.1, from coordinate 103,011 downwards.
TTGTGTGCATTCGTTAGCTTGCTCTTTAAAGAAGATGCTAATTCGCTAATAGTGTTATATTCAGTTGTTAACACTGCAATATGGTGCGCCAACGTTTCGACTTTTATTAATATATTCTTGTTTATGCATTTGTATGATTTGTCAAACTTCTGTTTTCCGAGCTCAATTTTTGCTCGATTTCCTGCCAATTCATAGCTAGTGCATATTGTTATGTCATGTCTATTCGATTATTTGCACATCAGAATCGTCACTTTCTGAACTTGAAAGTTCTATTTTGTCGATCATGTTTGCGAAAAATTCATGGTAGGCCCTTGGCATCCGTACGTTTTTCTAAGCAAATCGGTATATCTGTATTTCATTATCCTTTCTATCTGTCTATACATGTGCATCCGTATGATTTTGTTATCAATTATCCACTGTAGGATAACTTTTAACTTGGAACGAATTTTAAGAACGGAATGTATTTTGCCAAATGCTTTGATTCTAACAATTTTTTTTATTTTTATTTTATTATCTGTGTAGACGCAAAATAAAAATATTGGCCGGGCCAAAAATGGGGAGTTGTTCTACATATGTTTTAACATGGGCATAAGGTATGGTTTCTAAAACTTGCGCTTTTTCGGTTTAACTGCAACCATATAAAGGACTTATTGAGATATTATATCTTTCCATAAATTCATTTTCGAACTTATAAATGGAGATATATTCATGGAAGCTGTAAATTTTATCTATTTTTGCTTTAAGCATGGCTAATAATCTTCTGAAAAAAAATTTATATCTTGTCAAGTTCTGTTGCCTTACTCATGTATTTTCTTTTAATAGTTCTCCTATGTATTTTTAATAATTTGGACACTGTGTCCAAGACCATTAGTATTACTATTATCAAAACTAGTATAAGCATATATTTCAAATCTGGGGACGACACGTCAACTTTGTTTATGACGTTAGCTGTCGAGTCCACAGACTTGACTTCTACTAGACCCACTACTGATTCTGGATGGTGATAACTGCTGCTGAATAAATCTTGCTTTGAATTATTGAGGACTTTCATTAAATTCTTGTTTGATCTTCGAAAAATTCTATCTGTTTTCTATAAGTATAAAAAGTTTCCTATTTTTTTTTTATGAATTTGTGAGTTTTAATGTATTGACAACAGGAGAACATAGTGTTTGTGTGTGTTTTTACAAGCAGCGCTTTCGCGCATCGGCTTGTGTTTGTAAATATTTTTAAAGGCAATTTAGGCATTGGCATTACTGCAGCCCGTATTGCGTTGTTTCGCACCAGTGCGAAGTTGTTTCTCAATTGTATTGAGATCCTTTATGTGCTTCTCTTTTTATACCCTTAACCCATAAATGGGTAAATAAGGGTATAATGGTTTTGTGCAAAAGTATGTAACAGGCAGAAAGAAGCATCTCCGACCCCATAAAGTTTATATATTCTTGATCAGCATCAACAGCCGAGATGATGTAGCCATGTCCGTCTGTCCGTCAGTCTGTCTGTCTGTATGAACGCGTGGATCTCAGAGACTACAAGATCTAAAGACTTCTGATTTAGTATTTAAGTTCTCCTGTACCACGAGCAGAACAAGTTTGCTTCAAATTATCGATAACTATTCTGGTTTCCGATATACACATAATATCGATAACAATAAAATATCGAATTTGGAAAATGTAAAAATGAGGGTTGAAATAATGGGTAACGATAGAGCTTTTCTGAAAAATTCGTCCAAATCGGTTAAGAAACACCGGAGATATCTAATTTTATCGAATGAAGTTAAGTCAGTATACCAAAGTCAATTATAAATATAATTTACATATTTATTGCAACTGGGTTCAGGGTATCTTCTAGTCGGGCTCTCCCGACTATAGAGCCTTCTTACTTGTTCTTCGTGCGTTGTCGCTATCCTGATGAAATCCTTTACCATCCTTCTCTGTTGTAGCAGTTTGATCCTTTGTCCGCTTCTTTTTGTTTTCTTTGGGGGCTTCTTTGTGTTCCGGGCCTTGTACTCAGCTATTGTGAGTGGCCGTGGTCCATCGTTTGGACACACCTCAAGCGCCTCTTTTAGCGTCGCACTATAGGTCAAATTGCAGCTTTTGCTGTGCTAAAGTGATAAGAATGAAAGTGCCGTTAAAAATTGGTTGTTGTTGTTTTTCCATTGGAAATACTTCCAATAAAAGCAACGTGAATTTTGTTTATGCTAAAAATAAAGTTCCGTTACACAGCTGTGCGTCAAAGTCAACCAATGCAATTTGTTATACAAATGTGCGTGCAAGTTTAGTAGTTTTTGGTAAACTTTAAGCTCGTGTGTCTCCAATTGTGTTAACAATAATTGATTTTTGTAGAATGGAAAATAAAGGCATGAGTAAGTAGAAATAATTTTAATTAATAGGCTGTTTATTTGTGTCGCTATACTTTTAAATAACTAATTACTCTACATAACCTTTAAACGGTACAATTTATTTCTAAATGTGACTTTCTGTAAGCTCTAAAAAATTTGAACTCTTTAAAATTTAAAAGTAGATTAACTAATAGATAATGTGTCGTTTGCAATTAATTTCAAGCTGCGATATTTTGCGATTTACGTGAAAAACATATTTCTTTAGGTTACCTCGGTATAATAAAATTTGATTTGTTTGAAATATGGCGAAAAGAATGTCAAAAAAAAAAACATAGTGCCGCATAGTTAATTTTGGCTATGCCAAGACTATGATACCCTTCACACGTGGATTAATTTGTATTTTTATTTTTTTATTGCGTGAAAATCTCGAAAGACTATAAGGCATTAAATTATAATTATTCGGTGTATCGAATTAACTATGTCAATTTTGTTTTTTTAATAGATTTTTTGTATTTATATGGTGGCTATATCGTAGAATGCTCCGATCGGGATGAAATTTCATAGTGAACAAAGCCGACATGATCTAAGCAATCTGTGAAAGTTTCATCAAGATCGGTTAAGCAGTTTGGCCGGAAATCGTGTTGATATGGTAAATTTATATGGTGGCTATATCGTAGAATGCTCCGATCGGGATGAAATTTCATAGTGAACAAAGCCGACATGATCTAAGCAATCTGTGAAAGTTTCATCAAGATCGGTAAAGCAGTTTGGCCGGAAATCGTGTTGATATGGTAAATTTATATGGTGGCTATATCGTAGAATGCTCCGATCGGGATGAAATTTCATAGTGAACAAAGCCGACATGATCTAAGCAATCTGTGAAAGTTTCATCAAGATCGGTTAAGCAGTTTGGCCGGAAATCGTGTTGATATGGTAAATTTATATGGTGGCTATATCGTAGAATGCTCCGATCGGGATGAAATTTCATAGTGAACAAACCCGACATGATCTAAGCAATCTGTGAAAGTTTCATCAAGATCGGTTCAGCAGTTTGGCCAGAAATCGTGTTGATATGGTAAATTTATATGGTGGCTATATCGTAGAATGCTCCGATCGGGATGAAATTTCATAGTGAACAAACCCGACATGATCTAAGCAATCTGTGAAAGTTTCATCAAGATCGGTAAAGCAGTTTGGCCGGAAATCGTGTTGATATGGTAAATTTATATGGTGGCTATATCGTAGAATGCTCCGATCGGGATGAAATTTCATAGTGAACAAACCCGACATGATCTAAGCAATCTGTGAAAGTTTCATCAAGATCGGTTCAGCAGTTTGGCCGGAAATCGTGTTGAAACAGACAGACGGACAGACGGACAGACGGACAGACGGACGGACGGACGGAAATCAATTCCTGAGCTCGTCCTGATCATTTTGATATATAGTTTATGGGGTCTCCCATCATTCCTTTAAGGCGTTACAGATTCATGACAAACTCAATATACCCTGATTCACATGTGAAGGGTATAAAAACAATTTGATGCCGTTTGGAAACACTTTGTTGGGAAAATTAAAAACCGGAAACAAGGTGATTCCGATTTAGCTGCAGCACTTAAAGAGAGTATGAAAAGCCCAACAAGGCCAGCAAAAATGCGAAAACTGTTCCACTTTCTGCGGATGAGGCTTTAGCTTTTCTTTTGAAAATAATTTTACGAAAGAGCAGTACAATGCAATACGACAAGAAAACCAATTAAGAAACAGCGATATATATCCGCACTATAGAAATATTATTGCCTCAAAATTGAAATGTCGACCTCAGGGTATCGAAGCAAGAGAGACCCATGCCTAAGTTTCGTTGCAATCTATTTTTTGCAAAATGAAGTTTTTCAAGCTGTTATGGAAAAGAAAAAGACAGATGTATTAAGCTCCGAATTAATATTAAGCTATGGGTTTGATAGCAGCACAGGTCAAGCTCGTTTTAGCAAAAATTAATGAGCCCAGTTCGTCAAATAGCTCCGATGCTTCCCTCTAAGCTACTTCAGTAATTCCCTTAAGATTTCTACTTTGTTCGGGAACGCCAATTTGGGACAACCAGTCACCACAATCTGTAAGATTTTGTCGGCCAATTAAGCTGCAGTACACAAATGAGCCAAAAGATTTTGTTTTAAAGGAAGATTTTGATTTAAAAAGCGAAATCAAAGCTTTGAAAAACATACGGATATCAATTGGTGATGGAAAATCTGTTGAAGTGTCATTCAAATTATATTTAACGCTTATTGATGGAAAAATCTTAAACATTATAACTGGAACGAAATCTAACCAGGCTTGTCCCATTTGTGCTGCTACACCTAAGGATTTCATGAATACTTTTGATTATAAAAGTGAAATATTCCGTGCAAAACAAGAAAACTTAAAGTTTGGACTTAGTCCCCTTCAAAGCTGGATAAGATTTTTGGAATTTACCTTACATTTAGGCTATAAATGCAAATTGAAAAAGTGGCAGATGAGAGGAGATGATAAGTCAATTATCTTAAAAAGAAAAACAGAAATACAAAACGATTTTTTGAAAAAACTCGGACTTCGCGTGGACATACCCAGAGTAGGTGGATCCGGTTCCACAAATGACGGAAACACTGCTCGTCGAGCGTTTAGTGCTCATGACATATTTTCTGAAATAACTGGTGTGGACAAAGATCTTATTTTTCGATTTAAAATAATATTGATTTGTTTATCCTGCCAGTTCGAAATAAACTCAAGTAAATTTGAAATATATTGCTTTGAGACAGCAAAACATTTCCAGGAGCTATATTGCTGGTTGCCAATGACTTCTACGGTACATAAAGTCCTCATGCAATCAAAAGAAATAATAGAAAATACGGCGCTCCCAATCGGTGTTTTTGCAGAACAGGCTGCTGAATCGCGACATAAAATACACAAATCCGATAGATTGCATCACGCCCGCAAAAACAACCGCATCAATAACATGTTAGACGTTTTTAACAGAGCCGTGGATACATCAGACCCATTAATTTCTACAACATATTTAAAAAGACGATTACAAAAGCGGAAGCGTTCGACACCTTAAGTAATTGACCTATTATGTATCTGCGAAACGATAGAGGAATTTGAATCTGGCAACGAAGACGATAAAATTAATGAATGTGAAGAGTCTCTTTATGATTTAAATTTAGAAAATGAATTAGATTTAATCAAGTACTAAATGTTGTACTTTAATTAAAATAAACAAATGAATTTCATGTTTGGATTTATGGTTGCAAAAGGGTTAATATGGATTTTTGGTGTTTAATGGGTTAATTTCCATTTTTTTTAACAGAATTATTCTTACTCTTGAAATGCTTACAAGTTTTGATTTAAATACCCTGATTTTGTTGCCTTAATTAATTTCGCACAGAAAAAGTGGTCATTTGAACCATAGTGCGTCGGTGCGTCCCTTTGCTCAATGGGAGCAGCGTTTATGAAGTCGTTGTTTTCGCCCTGTGATTGCTGCTGCTGCTGCTGTAATTGGCTCATATGTGAAAAATTGTCACATTGGTCCACCATTGGCGCAAAAGGCGGTCCTATGCCTTTAGTGTCGGCCGGCTGGTGTTGTTGCTCATTGTTTTCTCGATTCTCTATTAATTTAGGTGCACTTTTCAAAACAGCATTTCCAATGTATGTATGCGTACGTCATATTTATATGTGCAATGTTAACATTTAACGTATGTATTTACGCACTTCCAAACATTCCTTTTATGTTTTTTTTTTTTTGTGTTTTTATTATTTTGTAATTGTATCACAATGAGGTCATTTTCTTTAACGTTCCTATTGTTTCTCTTCGTTTTCTATTCGTATGTATGCCTTCATATATGTACTATATATGTATATATTTCGGCCAAAACTTCCAAATTTTGTTTATCACTGAAAATATTGCTATCCATTATTTTTTTTGTGCTTTGCACTTTGCCAATTTTTGTTAGTTTTATTTATTAATCGCGGTCACGGTCGCCATGAAAGATAACCATCCTTACAAGTATTAAAACATCCATTAACAGCAGACGCGTCTTGGTTGTGTTAGGTATCTTTATTGAATGATTCTTGAATATTTATTCTAACTAAGGGCTGGCCACTGCTTCGGCAGAGAAGTCAGCGCGAGAGCCGTACACAGTTTTGTATATAATTAAAAGAGAGCGGGAGCATACACATATATATGGTAAATGGTCTAAGCGTGAGAACGCTGACGCGGCATCATTGTGCGCGTTGCATTCTTACGCGATCATGTTACCAGCACTGGGTGCTTGGCTTATTGTTTATGCAACGACAAAGTGTCGTTGCTCGATTTTATGTTTAGACAACAACAAAGTGTTGCTGTTTATTATATTGAATATATGTGGATATATGTGTATACTACAGTATCTCTTTGCCCACCAAATTTGGTTAATCTAGCTGTAAGAATGTGCGAAATATGTGGATTTATCAGTTCTGAGTTATCGAATTTATCGATTTGCCAGCCCCCCAGTTATCGTAGAACCCCAATCTTGACACTTTAATTTACTATCTCATAGAAAAGAGAATTTTAAAATTTCATGGCTCTAGCATGAAGGGTGTGGAAAAAAGTTGCGTTCATACAGACGGACAGTGGGACAGGCAGACAGACGGACAGACACCATGACGGACATTGCACAAACTCAATATGCTCTTTACCTTCGGTATCGAGTATAAAAACACAATAGCTGATTGATCACGGATTTGGGGTACTAAATCATTTAAACAATATTAATTTACAATAGTATAGGCGATTCTCTTTTATGGTTTAATTTAAAATTCACTGTTGTGCAAGAAATCATGCATGTCCTGATTTCAAAATCACAAAATTTTCCATGCAGGTAGTAAGTGAGCACTAAGAAGGGAATTTTATTTGGACAACTCCTTCAAGTACCTCCCATACGACTTGCAGCACTTTTTACCCATTTTAAAAAACAAATTACAATTGCAACAAGAACCCATTCCACTACTGTCGCCTGATTGTCGCACAAGCTGAGAGTTTGATCGCGAGCGAGAATACAAAACAAAACAAATGCGCAGTGACGCATTCGCGTCGCACAAGCAAAGTCATAACAAGTAAGAAGGCTCTAGTCAGGAGAGCCCGACTAGAAGATACCCTGAACCCTGTTGCAATAAATAAATTAAATTTATGTAAGCCTTTGGTTTACTGACCTAGAATATCTCCGGTGTTTCTTAACTGATTTGAACGAAATTTTCCGAAAAATTCTATCATTACCCATTACGTCAACCCCCATTTTTAGATTTTCCAAATTCGATATTTTTTTGTTATCGATATCGGAAGCCAGAATAGTTATCGATAATTTGAAGCAAACTTGTTTTGCTTATGGTATAGGAGAATTTATATCCAAAATCTGAAGTCTCTAGCTCTTGTAGTCTCTGAGATCCACGCGTTCATACAGACGGACAGACGGACATGGCTACATCGTCTCGGCTGTTGATGCTGATCAAGAATATATAAACTTTATGGGGTCGGAGATGCTTCCTTCTGCCTGTTACATACTTTTGCACAAAACCATTATACCCTTATTTACCCATTTTATGGGTTAAGGGTACAAAAAAAAGGTTTCTGTCCGTCAGTCTGTCTGTCTGTGCGTCTGTCTGTCTGTCTGTCTGTCTGAAAATGAAATTTATGAAATTTCATCCCGATCGGAGCATTCTACGACATTGGTTAGGTTAGGTAAGAGCGGTTACCAAGGAGGGATACCCCTCGGCGCACTAAGGCCGCACTCGGCTCATTGTGATGCCGCGAAAGGCTCTGAGACCCCTCTATCACTCTTGGTATGACTCCGCATCATGAGTCCATCCTGTGACTTAAATGTACCTTGCTACATCTTTGGGTCTTTTACTCGCAAGTTCAGATAGATCTTCGAAAAAAAAGTCACCAAGGATTTTTTGCTTAGTTTTACATAAAGCCGGACAGGTTGAAAGAAGGTGAAGAACTGTTTCTTCTTCCTCCTCGTCTCTACAACTTCTGCAGAAGTCGTTGTGTGGGACCATTAATCTGGCCGCATGTGCCCCCACAAGCCAATGCCCAGTCATCACTCTGGTAACAATAGAGCACTTGTTCCGGCTTAGGAGGCAGAGCTCATTTGATCTTTTCCGGCATCTGGTTGTCCAGGTTTGATGAGCAATACGTGAGTTGTGAGTGGAGAGCTGCCATACTCTTTTGGCTTCCGTCTCGAAGAAATCTCTTAGGTTGAGTCTACAGGACACCATAGGTATACCAATGCACTCTTTGTCTGGAAGGAGTTCCATGGTAGTTCCTAATCTGGCCAGTTCACCAGCGATGCAGTTGCCTTCTATGTCCCTATGTCCTGGGACCCATACTAGGCATATGCTAAACTGCTCTGCCATCTCGCTTAGAGATTTGCGACAGTTATGAACAGCCTTAGAGTTCGACGTGTACGACTCCAGTGATTTAATTGCTGCTTGGCTGTCTGTGAGGATATCGATTTTACTGTTATTACACCTATATGGAATGCAACTTAGTGACTCCTGAATTTCTAGCACTTCTGCGTGGAAGACGCTACAGTGGTCAGGGAGTCGAAAAGCTTTGCGTAAGTTAAAATTGAGGCAAAAAATGCCGCCTCCTACTCTACCGTCCAGCTTTAAGCCGTCTGTGAAAATTTCTATAGCTTCCGCAGGTCTTGCGGGCAAGCTTTCTTGCCAATTCTCTCTAGTTGGGATTAGGGTGGTGAAGGGAGTGTCTAAATACACCTGTGGGATCTGATAATCCGTATTGTCTGGTATGAGTGGATTGTCTTTCAAGATACTTGAATGTCCAAAGTCCTGGCCTATCCACTGTTTGGCTTCCCTCATTCGAAGCGCTAACATAGTTGTTATTTTCCGCCCATCATTTCGACAGGTAGGAAGTGCAGTATGGCGTCAAGAGCGTTACCCGGGGTCGTACGTAAAGCTCCTGTTATGCAGAGCGCAGCAGCTCGCTGCACCCTTCCTAATTTCCTGGTGACTGTTTTCTTGTCAAGTGCAGGCCACCAGACAGAAACACCATAGAATAAAATTGGTCTGACTACCGCAGTGTAGAGCCAATGGACAACTTGCGGAGTCATGCCCCATTTAAGTCCGATTGTCTTCCTACAGGCGTATAGAGCAACATGTGCCTTCCTTATACGCTCTTCAGTATTGAGATTCCAGTTTAATTTCTTGTCTAGAGTTAGACCTAGGTATCTTGCTGAGCCACTAAAGGACAGTTCAACCCCATCTAGAGTTGGTGGCTGTAGAGACTGAATTTTTTATTTCCTCGTAAACAGAACCAGTTCCGTTTTAGCAGGATTAACTCCTAATCCAGATCTTATTGCCCAACCGGAAAGCCTAGCAAGGGCTTCCGTCATTCGGTCACATAACATCTGCTGGAACTTGCCTGAAAAGGCTAGGGCAACGTCGTCTGCATAGGCTACCAATTTGCACCCTCCCCCATCCATGGACCGCAGCTATGGGTTTGATAGCAGCACAGGTCAAGCTCGTTTTAGCAAAAATTTAATGAGCCCAGTTCGTCAAATAGCTCCGATGCTTCGAGGCTATAAATGCAAATTGAAAAAGTGGCAGATGAGAGGAGATGATAAGTCAATTATCTTAAAAAGAAAAACAGAAATACAAAACGATTTTTTGAAAAAACTCGGACTTCGCGTGGACATACCCAGAGTAGGTGGATCCGGTTCCACAAATGACGGAAACACTGCTCGTCGAGCGTTTAGTGCTCATGACATATTTTCTGAAATAACTGGTGTGGACAAAGATCTTATTTTTCGATTTAAAATAATATTGATTTGTTTATCCTGCCAGTTCGAAATAAACTCAAGTAAATTTGAAATATATTGCTTTGAGACAGCAAAACATTTCCAGGAGCTATATTGCTGGTTGCCAATGACTTCTACGGTACATAAAGTCCTCATGCAATCAAAAGAAATAATAGAAAATACGGCGCTCCCAATCGGTGTTTTTGCAGAACAGGCTGCTGAATCGCGACATAAAATACACAAATCCGATAGATTGCATCACGCCCGCAAAAACAACCGCATCAATAACATGTTAGACGTTTTTAACAGAGCCGTGGATACATCAGACCCATTAATTTCTACAACATATTTAAAAAGACGATTACAAAAGCGGAAGCGTTCGACACCTTAAGTAATTAACCTATTATGTATCTGCGAAACGATAGAGGAATTTGAATCTGGCAACGAAGACGATAAAATTAATGAATGTGAAGAGTCTCTTTATGATTTAAATTTAGAAAATGAATTAGATTTAATCAAGTACTAAATGTTGTACTTTAATTAAAATAAACAAATGAATTTCATGTTTGGATTTATGGTTGCAAAAGGGTTAATATGGATTTTTGGTGTTTAATGGGTTAATTTCCATTTTTTTTAACAGAATTATTCTTACTCTTGAAATGCTTACAAGTTTTGATTTAAATACCCTGATTTTGTTGCCTTAATTAATTTCGCACAGAAAAAGTGGTCATTTGAACCATAGTGCGTCGGTGCGTCCCTTTGCTCAATGGGAGCAGCGTTTATGAAGTCGTTGTTTTCGCCCTGTGATTGCTGCTGCTGCTGCTGTAATTGGCTCATATGTGAAAAATTGTCACATTGGTCCACCATTGGCGCAAAAGGCGGTCCTATGCCTTTAGTGTCGGCCGGCTGGTGTTGTTGCTCATTGTTTTCCTCGATTCTCTATTAATTTAGGTGCACTTTTCAAAACAGCATTTCCAATGTATGTATGCGTACGTCATATTTATATGTGCAATGTTAACATTTAACGTATGTATTTACGCACTTCCAAACATTCCTTTTATGTTTTTTTTTTTTTGTGTTTTTATTATTTTGTAATTGTATCACAATGAGGTCATTTTCTTTAACGTTCCTATTGTTTCTCTTCGTTTTCTATTCGTATGTATGCCTTCATATATGTACTATATATGTATATATTTCGGCCAAAACTTCCAAATTTTTGTTTATCACTGAAAATATTGCTATCCATTATTTTTTTTGTGCTTTGCACTTTGCCAATTTTTGTTAGTTTTATTTATTAATCGCGGTCACGGTCGCCATGAAAGATAACCATCCTTACAAGTATTAAAACATCCATTAACAGCAGACGCGTCTTGGTTGTGTTAGGTATCTTTATTGAATGATTCTTGAATATTTATTCTAACTAAGGGCTGGCCACTGCTTCGGCAGAGAAGTCAGCGCGAGAGCCGTACACAGTTTTGTATATAATTAAAAGAGAGCGGGAGCATACACATATATATGGTAAATGGTCTAAGCGTGAGAACGCTGACGCGGCATCATTGTGCGCGTTGCATTCTTACGCGATCATGTTACCAGCACTGGGTGCTTGGCTTATTGTTTATGCAACGACAAAGTGTCGTTGCTCGATTTTATTTTTAGACAACAACAAAGTGTTGCTGTTTATTATATTGAATATATGTGGATATATGTGTATACTACAGTATCTCTTTGCCCACCAAATTTGGTTAATCTAGCTGTAAGAATGTGCGAAATATGTGGATTTATCAGTTCTGAGTTATCGAATTTATCGATTTGCCAGCCCCCCAGTTATCGTAGAACCCCAATCTTGACACTTTAATTTACTATCTCATAGAAAAAGAGAATTTTAAAATTTCATGGCTCTAGCATGAAGGGTGTGGAAAAAAGTTGCGTTCATACAGACGGACAGTGGGACAGGCAGACAGACGGACAGACACCATGACGGACATTGCACAAACTCAATATGCTCTTTACCTTCGGTATCGAGTATAAAAACACAATAGCTGATTGATCACGGATTTGGGGTACTAAATCATTTAAACAATATTAATTTACAATAGTATAGGCGATTCTCTTTTATGGTTTAATTTAAAATTCACTGTTGTGCAAGAAATCATGCATGTCCTGATTTCAAAATCACAAAATTTTCCATGCAGGTAGTAAGTGAGCACTAAGAAGGGAATTTTTATTTGGACAACTCCTTCAAGTACCTCCCATACGACTTGCAGCACTTTTTACCCATTTTAAAAAACAAATTACAATTGCAACAAGAACCCATTCCACTACTGTCGCCTGATTGTCGCACAAGCTGAGAGTTTGATCGCGAGCGAGAATACAAAAACAAAACAAATGCGCAGTGACGCATTCGCGTCGCACAAGCAAAGTCATAACAAGTAAGAAGGCTCTAGTCAGGAGAGCCCGACTAGAAGATACCCTGAACCCTGTTGCAATAAATAAATTAAATTTATGTAAGCCTTTGGTTTACTGACCTAGAATATCTCCGGTGTTTCTTAACTGATTTGAACGAAATTTTCCGAAAAATTCTATCATTACCCATTACGTCAACCCCCATTTTTAGATTTTCCAAATTCGATATTTTTTTGTTATCGATATCGGAAGCCAGAATAGTTATCGATAATTTGAAGCAAACTTGTTTTGCTTATGGTATAGGAGAATTTATATCCAAAATCTGAAGTCTCTAGCTCTTGTAGTCTCTGAGATCCACGCGTTCATACAGACGGACAGACGGACATGGCTACATCGTCTCGGCTGTTGATGCTGATCAAGAATATATAAACTTTATGGGGTCGGAGATGCTTCCTTCTGCCTGTTACATACTTTTGCACAAAACCATTATACCCTTATTTACCCATTTTATGGGTTAAGGGTACAAAAAAAAGGTTTCTGTCCGTCAGTCTGTCTGTCTGTGCGTCTGTCTGTCTGTCTGTCTGTCTGAAAATGAAATTTATGAAATTTCATCCCGATCGGAGCATTCTACGACATTGGTTAGGTTAGGTAAGAGCGGTTACCAAGGAGGGATACCCCCTCGGCGCACTAAGGCCGCACTCGGCTCATTGTGATGCCGCGAAAGGCTCTGAGACCCCTCTATCACTCTTGGTATGACTCCGCATCATGAGTCCATCCTGTGACTTAAATGTACCTTGCTACATCTTTGGGTCTTTTACTCGCAAGTTCAGATAGATCTTCGAAAAAAAAGTCACCAAGGATTTTTTGCTTAGTTTTACATAAAGCCGGACAGGTTGAAAGAAGGTGAAGAACTGTTTCTTCTTCCTCCTCGTCTCTACAACTTCTGCAGAAGTCGTTGTGTGGGACCATTAATCTGGCCGCATGTGCCCCCACAAGCCAATGCCCAGTCATCACTCTGGTAACAATAGAGCACTTGTTCCGGCTTAGGAGGCAGAGCTCATTTGATCTTTTCCGGCATCTGGTTGTCCAGGTTTGATGAGCAATACGTGAGTTGTGAGTGGAGAGCTGCCATACTCTTTTGGCTTCCGTCTCGAAGAAATCTCTTAGGTTGAGTCTACAGGACACCATAGGTATACCAATGCACTCTTTGTCTGGAAGGAGTTCCATGGTAGTTCCTAATCTGGCCAGTTCACCAGCGATGCAGTTGCCTTCTATGTCCCTATGTCCTGGGACCCATACTAGGCATATGCTAAACTGCTCTGCCATCTCGCTTAGAGATTTGCGACAGTTATGAACAGCCTTAGAGTTCGACGTGTACGACTCCAGTGATTTAATTGCTGCTTGGCTGTCTGTGAGGATATCGATTTTACTGTTATTACACCTATATGGAATGCAACTTAGTGACTCCTGAATTTCTAGCACTTCTGCGTGGAAGACGCTACAGTGGTCAGGGAGTCGAAAAGCTTTGCGTAAGTTAAAATTGAGGCAAAAAATGCCGCCTCCTACTCTACCGTCCAGCTTTAAGCCGTCTGTGAAAATTTCTATAGCTTCCGCAGGTCTTGCGGGCAAGCTTTCTTGCCAATTCTCTCTAGTTGGGATTAGGGTGGTGAAGGGAGTGTCTAAATACACCTGTGGGATCTGATAATCCGTATTGTCTGGTATGAGTGGATTGTCTTTCAAGATACTTGAATGTCCAAAGTCCTGGCCTATCCACTGTTTGGCTTCCCTCATTCGAAGCGCTAACATAGTTGTTATTTTCCGCCCATCATTTCGACAGGTAGGAAGTGCAGTATGGCGTCAAGAGCGTTACCCGGGGTCGTACGTAAAGCTCCTGTTATGCAGAGCGCAGCAGCTCGCTGCACCCTTCCTAATTTCCTGGTGACTGTTTTCTTGTCAAGTGCAGGCCACCAGACAGAAACACCATAGAATAAAATTGGTCTGACTACCGCAGTGTAGAGCCAATGGACAACTTGCGGAGTCATGCCCCATTTAAGTCCGATTGTCTTCCTACAGGCGTATAGAGCAACATGTGCCTTCCTTATACGCTCTTCAGTATTGAGATTCCAGTTTAATTTCTTGTCTAGAGTTAGACCTAGGTATCTTGCTGAGCCACTAAAGGACAGTTCAACCCCATCTAGAGTTGGTGGCTGTAGAGACTGAATTTTTTATTTCCTCGTAAACAGAACCAGTTCCGTTTTAGCAGGATTAACTCCTAATCCAGATCTTATTGCCCAACCGGAAAGCCTAGCAAGGGCTTCCGTCATTCGGTCACATAACATCTGCTGGAACTTGCCTGAAAAGGCTAGGGCAACGTCGTCTGCATAGGCTACCAATTTGCACCCTCCCCCATCCATGGACCGCAGCAGTTGGTTTACTGCTACGTTCCATAGAAGATGAGAGAGGACTCCGCCTTGTGGGGTTCCACGATCTACGGACTTGGTGACAGTCACTGCCCCCAGTGCGGCCCTTACGATCCTGCATTGGAGCATCTGATCGATCAGGTGCACAGTCAGGGAGTCAACCCCCAAATCCGTCAGCGAGTCGGTGATAGTCTTAGGAGTGACGTTGTTGAAAGCTCCCTCTATGTCTAGGAAAGCTACTAGCGTATAGTTTTCCCTGTGTATAGACTTTTCAATGTATGCAGTAAGTGCTGCAGTGCGGTCTCGGTAGACTTGCCCTTAGAATAGGCATGCTGAACTGGTGAGAGAACCGATATGGGAATAATGCTTCTCAAATGAAGACAGAGCAGCCTCTCCATCGTTTTCAGTAGAACAGACGAGAGACTGATAGGTCGAAAATCTTTAACTGTTGTATGCGAGGGTTTTCCGGCTTTTGGGATGAAAGCTACTTTCGATTCCAGCCATGGCCCCGCGATTATACCACTTTTAAAAACCCTGGAGAATATGTTCTTAACCCAATTGATGGCTAATTTCCCCGAGGACAGCAATTGGGCAGGAATGATATTGTCTATTCCTGGTGATTTATACGGTTTGAAGCTCTTAATTGCCCGATGGATATTGCTTTCACTGAGCGATTGCAAGAGCTTCTGTGTCTCCCCGCTAACTTGCAGATCACAAGGTCTTGGCGATCTACTTCCCCTCGGAAAATGTGTGTCCAGGAGTAAGGTTAGTGATTCTTCACTGGATGATGTCCACTCATCGTTTGCATTCTTGATGAAATTTGCGAAGCTCCTTTTTGAACACGGAGAGCCCTGCCTTGTAGTCAGCCATGTCTGTTCGTCATTTTGAGCTTTTGCTTTATTGAAGAGTTTTCTGGCCGCTGCCCTCAACTCTCCGATTTGAGCAGTCCACCAAGGGGGTTTCTTCTTCCTTTTTGGTCTGCTTATGGGACAAGATGCATTCAGGGCGTTTTCACACGCTTTACTGAATTTTCTTATGAGAAAGGTTGTATACTCAACAGTATTTGGCCTTTCAGGTGGAATTTCAGGGAGAAATCTTTGCAGCGAAACAGCGTAATTCTTCCAATCAGTTCTTTCTTAAGTTTCTGAACTGAGTTGGTTTGGGACTTTGGATCTGTAGTATGGTTTCGATATACCTGTGATCCGAGAAGGAGTGCTCATCCAGCACCTTCCAGGAGAGGATTTGATACCACAAAGAGGCAGAGACAAGAGTAATATCTAGGACTTCCCTGCGGTTTTTGATAATAAAGGTCGGATCCTTACCATTATTACAAATAAGCGTGTTGGTATTGAGAAGGTAGTCAAAAATCAACTCACCCCTTACGTTTGTATCATTGCTTCCCCACTGATGATGATGGGCATTTGCGTCGCAGCCCACTATTAGCCGAAGGCCTCCCAGCTCGCAGTCGGCGATGCAGGATCTATATCTACCTTCGGCTCCAGCCACTAGTAGCTTGTGTTCATGTGTACTCAGTCCAGAAACCCTGCCACCACACACCCAGGGTTCCTGTTTAAGGACTATGTCCACTGTACCCCTCTCCAGGTACAGCAGAAGAGCAGCCGTTGCTGCCTTACTAAGGTGTAGATTTATCTGAAGAAGTCTCAAGGACATTCTTCAAATCCTTCTCCACCACAGTAATGTCAGCATCTTCATCATCTTCTACCTCTATGTCTCCCCCGCTGTGGCCTAGCCAGGAGAGATCTCGAGCTAGCTCTGATGTCTCAGAGGCATAGCCTAATAACTCCTCCTCATCCAGATCCTCGTCGTGGTCGATCTCCAGATCCGGCTCTTGCACGACAGACTCGTTGGCCTTGTCCGAGCGAAACATCCTAACAGCCACGGTTTTAAAGCCGTACTGTAAGGTGTCGCCGGAATCGGCGAGGTGCTCGACAGTCTTGTCGTTCAACACCAAGAGAATCTGGCGCCGTGGACCATCCGCCTTTTCCAATTTTGCCACCCGCCAGTCGCTTGACGGCAGCTGAGGGTTGCAAAATTGGAAGACCTTTAGGATCTCGGCCGGATCATCGGGTTTAGCCGATACCCATACTCGAGCCCTAGGTCTGCTGGGCACATCCTTCCAGTCCACAGCCTCCAGCTTGGCCCCAGGGTAGACCTCACCCAGGGCAGAAATGGACTCTTTGTAAATCTTGGCTGAGTGCATGTCAGCGCATGCCACCACCTTCACGCAACCTTGATGCCAGCCGGCATCTTGGCATACAGGCGGTGGTCCTCCATATGCCAGCACGATCTGCATAAAGGCTCCTTTCAGCTCGTTCTCCACCCACGGCCACTGGCTTCTCGGGATTTGGCCCCCCTCGCTGCCCTTATCCAGGACACCGAGAAGAACCTTACCCCTCGTCACCTCGGTGTAGGATTTCGTCCCGAGCTGCTGGCGCGACCGCTTGGCTTGTGGTGCGCTACTAGCTTCTGGTAGCTGCCACTTTGGCTTAGCGGCATCTGGCCCTTTCGCTGGAGCTGGATGAAAATCGGGCAAAATTGATTTTGCTCACTCCACCAGCTGCGAACCTTCTGGCGATGTTTCTGTGCCAGATAGGTTCCGGGTCAAGATACGCGCAGCGCGTCTCTTGTCGTTATACGACGGTTTCTTAGGTTCGGGCATACTCGGCTTTATCGAGATTGAGGCCCGGTTTGGGGTGGAGGCCGAGCCCGCCGCATGTATGCTTTGCGGAGCTCTAGCCGGCACCTTGTATCCAGGTCTTGCCCCACGACTCGGCTGCCTGTCCGGAACCTTACCGCGTACACCTGGAATAGCACTGCCCGCTGGCTTACAGGGCAGCGCAGAAGATGAGGGATTGTTAGTCCCATCCGACTTTGGGTGAGTGTCGGCCTCTTTGTTTTTATTAGTGTTTGAGTTCATATTGTTCCCACGAGTAATAGGGAAGGGGATCGTCACCCGCGGCAGAGCCCATGTACCGCGGGAAGCCTACTTAAAACAGGGTGGGTCGGCTGTTCCCCCTGAGTCCGCATACTAGAGACCGAGCTTCTCCCCGGCCACGCAACCATCGGCGAATGCTGTTCCACCTTGGCTTGAGGTCATTTGGAGAGTTGTCTTCTCTCGCCCGACTACGATTTGCTAGCACTCATTGGCAGAGACATGACCTAACCAAGAGCCTGTTTCCAGCCGCCCTCGCGAGGAGAGTATAGTCGCACTTCCGCCATTGCGCTACAGATACGGCACGCAGCCTAGATACCAGTACAAGTACCGGAATTAGACACTGCGTGATCTTCCCCCTGTAGCACCTGAAGGCTGACGGCCATTCTACGACATAGCCACCATACAAATTTACCACATCAACACGATTTCCGGCCAAACTGCTGAACCGATCTTGATGAAACTTTCACAGATTGCTTAGATCATGTCGGGTTTGTTCACTATGAAATTTCATTTCAATCGGAGCATTCTACGACATAGCCACCATACAAATTTACCATATCGTACCATCACTTGTTGTCTCTGTCGTGCACTTTCAAGTACCTACATGTCAATATGTTGTTTTTGTCGCACACAAACAAGTAAATGACGCTCAAGAGTAAAAATATTTGCAAAAAATTACCAACAACTGCACAGAAACATAAGAGGGGGGAGTATTGATTTGGCTGTGTGAAGGGTATCATAGTCTTGGCATAGCCAAAATTAACTATGCGCCACTATGTTTTAATATTGTTTATATTAAGGATAATAATAACATCGAAAGCTACTTTTTGAATCATTGAATTTTTCAATATTCTGACATTCGTAT
The DNA here is from genome assembly GCA_030179655.1 of Scaptomyza flava. Lineage (NCBI taxonomy): Eukaryota > Metazoa > Arthropoda > Insecta > Diptera > Drosophilidae > Scaptomyza > Scaptomyza flava. The sequence continues at coordinate 84,209 of JARNME010000184.1, read as the reverse complement.
TATATATGTATATATATATACATTCCTTTAAAATACGTATATATATAAGTTCACTATATTCAGTTGGTATATTCAATTTTATTGAATTCTATACTTTGTATAGACACTGTAACGTTGTAACAATCGTCAATTGACTCACAGCCAAATTAAAATATGTCTATTGAAACTTTAGATATTAGTGGTGATTTGGTGCCGCATTCAGTTGTTAACATAATTGGTGATGGAGCCCGCCTTTTTAGATCTATTTCTTACCTTTTATTGGGTAGGCAAGGCTTCCATGGCACCATACGCCAAAATATTGTTGAACATGTTGTAATTAACTGGCAAACTTTTGCTTGATTCAGCATAAACTTAAATGGAGAGTGTTATAGCTCTTCTAAACAATATGAGTGCGCTATGTCATACTCATATACTTATGGTACTGCATGTGAGCTTCAAGCAGCAGCAGAAATGTTTGCTGTAAATTTCCAAGTCTTCAGAATGGAAATTTATTACAAGCATTCGGAAATAATATGCATCCTGTAAAAAGATTGCGTTCTAGCGGTCCATTAATGAATGGACATTTTGATGTTTATATTCCTTTAGAGGAAGTATAAACTCAAGATTCTGATACGTCAAGTGAATGTATAAATGAACATGTTAAAAATCCTGTTAAATGACGTAGTCGGATCACCGGCAAAACAGAAAAAAAGTTTAAAAAAACGTTCATTAGAAAAAAATAGTGATATCAATTGGGGTAAGCGCATAGAAGCATCAAAAAGGTATCGTGTTAATAATCCTGATGTTATTAGAGTTGTAGTGAGAAGAGATCAGACTAATAATCCTAAAGCTCATAGAGTTGTAGTGAGAAGACATCAGGCTTATAATCCTGATGCACGTCAAGAAAGGCGTTTGCGTGCATGGAGTGTTAAAGCCATGTCTGGCTTAAACTATGATTTTGAAATAGCTTACAAGTCAGATAAAATTACTCAACTTGGTAGTATGAACTTGATATGCAAACATTGTAATGCTTTAAAATGGAAAAATGAGCCTTTGGGTATCTATTGCAAGGCAGGAAAAGTTAAACTTTCACATCCAAAGCATGATCATTTCATTGATCGTATAAGAAAGTATAACATCTGCTTTCAAATGACTTCTTTTGGAAGTACAAAAATTATAAATGAAAGTTGGTCAACCTTTAAAGTCCAAGGACAAGTGTATCACCTAATGGGTAGTGTCCGACCTTTGCCAAATGAAGAAATGCAGTTTCTTTAAATTTATTTTGTTGGTGATGATGAAAAGGCAGCTCAACTACGTTGCAAAAATATTTCAAATGTTGATTTAAGCGTAGCAAAGGATCTTCATTTTATGTTTAATCAGCATAATCGTTACGTTAAAGATGTAAAATGCTTCTCAATATAATACCAACCAGTACTAAAGCCTATAAATTGGTTATAAATGCTGATCGAACACCCGCTGGTGCTCACAAAAGGCTTTACAATTCACCTCAATCAAGTGAAGTAGCTTTAGTTATTGTTGGTCAGCAATTTTAAAAGCGCGATATTATTATTGAAAGCCATAATAATAAATTACATCGTATTAGTGAGGTGCATCGATCATACGATGCCTTACAGTACCCTTTGCTATTTCCTTATGGCGTAGATGGCTATTCAGTAGATTTACCACATTGGAATTCATTATTAATTAGATTAAATTAAAATGGAAAATTAACCAAAAGGTTTCCTCGACAATTACTTAAAGAAACTGTGACTGGAATAGATAGTTACCCTCTATATCGTAGAAGAGCGATATAATTTGGTGGTAATGCAATTAATATAAATGGTAATTGCATAGATAATCGTTGGGTTGTGCCTTATAGCTGTGTACTATTGAGAACATTTTAAGCACACACAGTTCTATTATAACAAGGGCAGTGATCAAGCATCATTTACTCTTGAAGACCAACGTAATGAAATTAATATGTAGAAAAGTGGCCGTTATATAAGTAGCTCAGAAGCGGTATGGAGAATCGTTGCATTGTTCATTTAGAAAATGGTCAACGGATATATTTTAACCCCTTCTATATTATGAAGTTCCATCGTATTTCACAAGAAAACGAGGGCATGATGTGCCAAATTTTCCTAGAGTTAAAAGATATTCAGCTTTGGAAAGAGTTTACACTATTCATCCCAATAACACAGAATGTTTTTATTTAAGACTTTTATTACATTTTGTAAGGGGCCCAACTTCATTTTTAAATTTTAAATCCGTTAATGGTATAGCATACGCATCATTTCAATTGGCGTGTAAAACTCTAGGAATAATGGAAGATGATAAGCACTGGGATTCAACTATAGCCGAAGCTGTCATATGTCTAAATCCCACAATTGCAATAATGTCAGTATTTTGTCAAACTTCAGATGCTCTTAAACTTTGGAATACTTATAAAGAGAGTTTCTCATAAGATATTTTAAGAGCCTTTCAATTTTCACAACACAGAAATATTGATGAAAGTATTGTGAATAATGTATTTAATGAATGTCTTATGTACATTTAAGATAAGGTACTGTCTATTGGTGGTCAAAACTTGACTTATTATGGACTTCCACTAACAATTAGATCCGAAGAAATTATTCCAAATATTGAATGTCTTAGAGTAACAAATTATGAAAATTGCGATAGTATTGTTGTTAATAATGAGCTACTCCTTACTGCAAAGCAAAACAAGTATACGAAAGATACTACATTGCGTTGAAGCAAAAAAGGGAGAAATAAATTTTTTAAGATGCACCTGGTGGAACGGGTAAAACGTAGCTTTTAAATTTATTATTGGCATAGGTACGGCAAAGTAAAAAAATTGCATTGGCCGTTGCTTTTTCCGGTATCGCAGCCACTTTACTTAATGGTGGTCGCACAGCACATTCTACACTTAAGATTCCATTTAATTTGATTCATTTAGAAACACCACATTGCTCAATTTAAAAGCAATCTAATATTGCTGCAGTGCTCAGAGATTGCAAGCTTATTGTTTGGGATCAGTGTTCTGTGGGCCATAAAGGTGCTTTTGAAGCTGTAGATCGATTTTTGAAAGACATTCGAGATAGTGAATACTTAATGGGTGGCATAACTGTTCTCTTAGCTGCTGATTTTCGACAAACTCTTCCAGTGATCCCCAAGGAAACAAGAGCAGATAAATAAATGCGTGCTTAAAGTCTTCAATTTTGTGGCCCAAAATACAGAAAATTGCATTAACGAAAAATATGCGAGTGCACTTAAAAGGTGATAGCATAGCTGGTGAATTTGCGGAGCTCTAGCCGGCACCTTGTATCCAGGTCTTGCCCCACGACTCGGCTGCCTATCCGGAACCTTACCGCGTACACCTGGAATAGCACTGCCCGCTGGCTTACAGGGCAGCGCAGAAGATGAGAGATTGTTAGTCCCATCCGACTTTGGGTGAGTGTCGGCCTCTTTGTTTTTATTAGTGTTTGAGATCATATTGTTCCCACGAGTAATAGGGAAGGGGATCGTCACCCGCGGCAGAGCCCATGTACCGCGGGAAGCCTACTTAAAACAGGGTGGGTCGGCTGTACCCCTGAGTCCGCATACTAGAGACCGAGCTTCTCCCTGGCCACGCAACCATTGGCTAATGCTGTTCCACCTTGGCTTGAGGTCATTAGGAGAGTTGTCTTCTCTCGCCCGACTACGATTTGCCAGCGCTCATTGGCAGAGACATGACCTAACCAAGAGCCTGTTTCCAGCCGCCCTCGCGAGGAGAGTATAGTCACACTTCCGCCAGTGCGCTACAGATACGGCACGCAGCCTAGATACCAGTACAAGTACCGGCATTAGACACTGCGTGATCTTCCCCCTGTAGCACCTGAAGGCTGACGGCCATTCTACGACATAGCCACCATACAAATTTACCACATCAACAAGATTTCCGGCCAAACTGCTATGCCGATCTTGATGAAACTTTCACAGATTGCTTAGATCATGTCGGGTTTGTTCACTAAGAAATTTCATTTCAATCGGAGCATTCTACGACATAGCCAGCATAAAAATTTACCATATCGTACTATCAATTGTTGTCTCTGTCGTGCACTTTCAAGTACCTACATGTCAATATGTTGTTTTTGTCGCACACAAACAAGTAAATGATGCTCAAGAGTAAAAATATTTGCAAAAAACTACCAACAACTGCACAGAAACATAAGAGGGGGGAGTATTGATTTGGCTGTGTGAAGGGTATCATAGTCTTGGCATAGCCAAAATTAACTATGCGCCACTATGTTTTAATATTGTTTATATTAAGGATAATAATAACATCGAAAGCTACTTTTGAATCATTGAATTTTCAATATTCTTACATTTGTATTATATATGTATATATATATACATTCCTTTAAAATACGTATATATATAAGTTCACTATATTCAGTTGGTATATTCAATTTATTGAATTCTATACTTTGTATAGACACTGTAACGTTGTAACAATCGTCAATTGACTCACAGCCAAATTAAAATATGTCTATTGAAACTTTAGATATTAGTGGTGTTTTGGTGCCGCATTCTGTTGTTAACATAATTGGTGATGGAGCCCGCCTTTTTAGAAATATTTCCTACCTTTTATTGGGTAGGCAAGGCTTCCATGGCACCATACGCCAAAATATTGTTGAACATGTTGTAATTAACTGGCAAACTTTTGCTTGCTTCAGCATAAACTTAAATGGAGAGTGTTATAGCTCTTCTAAACAATATGAGTGCGCTATTTCATACTCATATACTTATGGTACTGCATGTGAGCTTCAAGCAGCAGCAGAAATGTTTGCTGTAAATTTCCAAGTCTTCAGAATGGAAATTTATTACAAGCATTCGGAAATAATATGCATCCTGTAAAAAGATTGCGTTCTAGCGGTCCATTAATGAATGGACATTTTGATGTTTATATTCCTTTAGAGGAAGTATTAACTCAAGATTCTGATACGTCAAGTGAATGTATAAATGAACATGTTAAAAATCCTTTTAAATGACGTAGTCGGTTCACCGGCAAAACAGAAAAAAAGGTAAAAAAAAACGTTCATTAGAAAAAAATAGTGATATCAATTGGGGTAAGCGCATAGAAGCATCAAAAAGATATCGTGTTAATAATCCTGATGTTATTAGAGTTTTAGTGAGAAAAGATCAGACTAATAATCCTAAAGCTCATAGAGTTGTAGTGAGAAGACATCAGGCTTATAATCCTGATGCACGTCAAGAAAGGCGTTTGCGTGCATGGAGTGTTAAAGCCATGTCTGGCTTAAACCATGATTTTGAAATAGCTTACAAGTCAGATAAAATTACTCAACTTGGTAGTATGAACTTGATTTGCAAACATTGTAATGCTTTAAAATGGAAAAATGAGCCTTTGGGTATCTATTGCAAGGCAGGAAAAGTTAAACTTTCACATCCAAAGCATGATCATTTCATTGATCGTATAAGAAAGTATAACATCTGCTTTCAAATGACTTCTTTTGGAAGTACAAAAATTATAAATGAAAGTTGGTCAACCTTTAAAGTCCAAGGACAAGTGTATCACCTAATTGGTAGTGTCCGACCTTTGCCAAATGAAGAAATGCAGTTTCTTTAAATTTATTTTGTTGGTGATGATGAAAAGGCAGCTCAACTACGTTGCAAAAATGTTTCAAATGTTGATTTAAGCGTAGCAAAGGATCTTCATTTTATGTTTAATCAGCATAATCGTTACGTTAAAGATGTAAAAATGCTTCTCAATATAATACCAACCAGTACTAAAGCCTATAAATTGGTTATAAATGCTGATCGAACACCCGCTGGTGCTCACAAAGGGCTTTACAATTCACCTCAATCAAGTGAAGTAGCTTTAGTTATTGTTGGTCAGCAATTTTAAAAGCGCGATATTATTATTGAAAGCCATAATAATAAATTACATCGTATTAGTGAGGTGCATCGATCATACGATGCCTTACAGTATCCTTTGCTATTTCCTTATGGCGTAGATGGCTATTCAGTAGATTTACCACATTGGAATTCATTATTAATTAGATTAAATTAAAATGGAAAATTAACCAAAAGGTTTCCTCGACAATTACTTAAAGAAACTGTGACTGGAATAGATAGTTACCCTCTATATCGTAGAAGAGCGATATAATTTGGTGGTAATGCAATTAATATAAATGGTAATTGCATAGATAATCGTTGGGTTGTGCCTTATAGCTGTGTACTATTGAGAACATTTAAAGCACACACAGTTCTATGTTAACAAGGGCAGTGATCAAGCATCATTTACTCTTGAAGACCAACGTAATGAAATTAATATGTAGAAAAGTGGCCGTTATATAAGTAGCTCAGAAGCGGTATGGAGAATCGTTGCATTGTTCATTTAGAAAATGGTCAACGGATATATTTTAACCCCTTCTATATTATGAAGTTCCATCGTATTTCACAAGAAAACGAGGGCATGATGTGCCAAATTTTCCTAGAGTTAAAAGATATTCAGCTTTGGAAAGAGTTTACACTATTCATCCCAATAATACAGAATGTTTTTATTTAAGACTTTTATTACTTTTTGTAAGGGGCCCAACTTCATTTTTAAATTTTAAAACCGTTAATGGTATAAAACTCTGGTGTAAAACTCTAGGAATAATGGAAGATGATAAGCACTGGGATTCAACTATAGCCGAAGCTGTCATATGTCTAAATCCTTCAATTGCAATAATGTTAGTATATTGTCAAATTTCAGATGCTCTTAAACTTTGGAATACTTATAAAGAGAGTTTCTCATAAGATATTTTAAGAGCCTTTCAATTCACAACACAGAAATATTGATGAAAGTATTGTGAGTAATGTATTTAATAAATGTCTTATGTACATTTAAGATATTGTACTGTCTATTGGTGGTCAAAACTTGACTTATTATGGACTTCCACTAACAATTAGATCCGAAGAAATTATTCCAAATATTGAATGTCATAGAGTAACAAATTATGAAAATTGCGATAATTTTGTTGTAATAGTGAGCTACTCCTTACTGCAAAGCAAAACAAGTATACGAAATGATACTACATTGCGTTGAAGCAAAAAAGGGAGAAATAAATTTTTTAAGATGCACCTGGTGGAACGGGTAAAACGTAGCTTTTAAATTTATTATTGGCATAGGTACGGCAAAGTAAAAAAATTGCATTGGCCGTTGCTTTTTCCGGTATCGCAGCCACTTTACTTAATGGTGGTCGCACAGCACATTCTACACTTAAGATTCCATTTAATTTGATTCATTTAGAAACACCACATTGCTCAATTTAAAAGCAATCTAATATTGCTGCAGTGCTCAGAGATTGCAAGCTTATTGTTTGGGATCAGTGTTCTGTGGGCCATAAAGGTGCTTTTGAAGCTGTAGATCGATCTTTGAAAGACATTCGACATTCCAGTGATCCCAAGGGAACAAGAGCAGATGAAATAAATGCGAACTTGAAAGGTGATAGCATATCTGGTGAAATTGCAAAAAAGCTTTTAAAATAGGAAATGGATTATTTACAACCCATGATGGCAAAATAACTTTACCATCCACCTTGTGTCATGTTGTGAAAAGTATTGAGGAACTAACTCTCAAAATATTTCCGGATATTACAAATATCTCTAAAAAATCACTCGAATGGTTTTCAGAACTTGCTATTTTGACTGCGAGATATGACAATGTATTGGAAATAAACGAGTTTTTATTAAAATCATTTCAAAGTGAAGAAATGACGTTCATTACCCCGTCGAGTTTCTTAATTCATTAAATCCGGCTGGCCTGCCTCAACATAAATTAACTTTAAAGATTGGTTCTTGTAATGCTGATTCGCAACTTGAAACCGTAAAACTGTGCAATGGTACAAGATTGCAAGTTAAAGTCCTTCATAAGAATGTTGTCGAAGCAATTATCTTTTCTGGCAATGGTGTAGGGGAAACGGTTTTTATACCGAGAATTCCATTAATACCTTCTGATTCTGAATTTCCAATTCAATTTAAAAGATGGCAATTTCCTTTAAAAGTTTGCTTTGCCTTAACAATTAATAAATCACAGGGACAAACTCTTAAATAAGCCGGACTAGACTTAAGACACGATTGTTTTTCTCATGGCCAATGTTATGTAGCCTGCCCCGAAAGGGGTATTTACGTGGATTCATCATATTTTTAGCTCATGACAGACCGAGATTGCTCTTTATTTATCAAATACAAAGGAAATAAATCAAAACTACGCCAAAAATCTATTTCGAGAAATAAATCTTGTGACAAAGATGATACTAGATAAAAGCACAATGGCTTAGTTTTTCCACGAAAAGTAATGAGCGTCGTAATTTTACCAATAATCCATTGTTTCTGACCGTCTGCCGTACAAACATTGGAATTCATTTCCTTGAATTTGGTATCACTGTTCACTAATTCTTGTGCAAAGCTACCTCCTATACAGCTAATGGAAGCGCCAGTGTCCATTAGACCGCTGACGTTTTTTCCAAACATTGACACCGAAGCATAAGGTCGGATATCGCTGACATCATTTACAGTTGAGGTCAAGATTGAATTAAAGGTAACTTTGCATAATTTCCGATATGATATTCTTCGTTTCTTATTATGGGTTTTCCTTTCTATAATATCTGGTAGCTCACTATGAAAGTTTTTTAAATTATTATCTAAAGGACTACCGGCGATTAAAGTCAAATCCAGTAAGTGTTTGAGTGAACTGAATATTTCTTCAGCTACTCGGTGTTCGACGCCTTCGAAACTAGTTTAAGTGCACTGGTCCACGGTGCACGGACACGTTGCTTTTTGCAACATTGCACTTGGCACAGGACAGCTTGTAGGTGTCACGCTTTCCACACTCGTAACAGAAAACTTTACGATCTACAAAACATTCTTGGTAACGATGGCCCTGTCTTCCACAATTGCAACAACATAGAGTTATTGCATCGATCTCTGGATTATCTAGCTCATTAACTTCCAATTCTTGCACGCAATCTGCTTGTATTGACCGATTTGGTAACAGTTTTTATGAATTGTTCTCTCCTGTGGACGACATGTCGTAACTGCTCGAGATTATAAATCGGAACATACAATACGGGAACGCTTGCAACAGCAGCATTGACATTGTCCAGAGAGTCCAGTCAAAAATATTGAGAACCATTACCTGGGCACCGTGGTATGTTCGAAACGAAATCATTCATTAAGACTTAAACATCTTAACATTTAAGGAGGAAATAGCGGAACAAAAAGTAAAATATTTTAGTAAGCTCTCATCGCACACAAATCATCTCGCGAGAGGTCTCACAAAGCTGCGCAGCCAATCCCGCCTTCGTCGTAAGGACTTACCAACCCAGCGAAGATTTTAAGCGACGCGCACTCAGAATACAGTCAAAAAATAAAATGAACTGTTAGCTATGATTTTTTAATAAGATTTGTATACATATTGTTAGTTTTCTAATTCACTAGAAAAGATTCAATATATAAGACCAGCAATTTAAAAAAAAACATACAATATCTCACGCTGTACTTCCGGTAATAAATTTGCTTGCAGCACCTCAAGTAGTGACTGCTCAAACATCGGCTGTTTAAGTCGATTAGCTAAAACCATAATACCTTCATGAAAAGTATTGAAAGGTTCATTAAATTTATGTTTTTTCAACGAAATGACTGTGCGAGTATCCAAATCGACCATCCTTAAAATGAGTCTTCAACGCTCGACATAAATCAGGCCAACTGACCGACGAAACACTTTTATGGTACCTCCAATACCATTCGCATCCGCTGCTTTTGAACAAGTTACTAGCATAGGGGAATAGCAGTTCAAAGTTGCCATCTAGCGTCTGGACTGTAAGCGCTTCTACTCGATACATAAAATCGTCTACCGATAACGAGGAATGTTCAGAAAATCTCAACTTCCAATTTGAAATAATCTGGCTTATTCTCTCAGAACGATTATTTACACACTACTCCGAACATATTGGCGAGAAACTAACGGATTGTTGTTCAACATTCCTGTGACAATTTTCAGTATCTACTGGGCCTGGTAGTTGAAAAAATTGCTCAAATGTTTGTCGTTCTCTACCATGTACAGATGGTCTGGCAGGGGGTTGAACAACAGCAGGGGTCACCACAGGATTCTGCACTGAAAGTTTTTGAAAGCCTACTTCAATTGCTTGGGACAAAAGTTGCGTATGTTGAGCCATTGCTGCAGACATTGCACTAACTATAGTTTGTTTCAAATTTTTAGCAATCAGAATCAGATTTTTATTTGTATGTAAAACTAGTTGGGGGTGCTGAGACGCTCCCGATCCCTGGATAGCTCTCAGTCCTGTGCTATTGCTAGCTATGACATCGACAGGGTTGTTCTGAGGTACTGATGACGACAAATTTCCCTGCCTCACTCCTAATTGAGAGCTTGCTCCCGCATTCGTGCTCTGCATTTTTGTAATTGTATACAAGTCTCTATAGAGACTTTAGTCATTGATTGATGTTGAGGCATATTCCAGGAACTTAATAAAAGGCGCAGCAAGTAAGGTTTCCATGCGTTCGGTCGCACCATTTTATAAGAACTAAACTTTATCCAATTAATATAAAATGATATTATCGATATATGATACAATATACGAGTGCTGCCAGATTATATGTAGGCTTACAATTCTTTCAATACTTCTTCTTAAGCTTAATATAATTTTATATGCCAACGAATGATTACTTCATACCCTAAAGGTTTACAAATCGATTATGCTTTTGCTTGTTTAAACATTTAGTTAGTATATCAGCAACGTTATCATTTGTGGATAAATATTTGATTTCAATTTCACTACATTTTGTCTTTTGTCTGACAAAGTGATATTATATGTCTATATGCTTCGTGCGTTTGTGAAGCACCGGGTTCTGCACACTGATGTTGTCACTAAAGATTGTCATCGGTTTTATATGATTGACCACCCAGCCTCTGCTAATAACCTTCGGAAATAAATAGCTTCTTTAGCAGCCATAGAGAATGCAACATACTCTGCTTCAGTGTTGCTTGAAGCGACAATGCTTTGATTTGATGAACTCCATGAGAACGCACTGCCAGCCAAGGAAAATGAGTATCCAGAGTAGGATTTGCTGTCATGCCCGTTCGCCCAATCCGCGTCGGCGTATCCTTTTGCTGGTTCATCACATTTTCTATAAACGAATCTGTAATTAATCGTACCTGCAAGATACCTCAGGATGTGTTTGACAGTTGCTTCGAATTCGCTTTGCGGATCAATATTATGCTGTGACAGTTTGCTAACTAAATACATAAGCGAACCAATTAGTGACTGATATTGTGTAACATTTACCTTGACACAATCAACGTCTTTGCAGTCCTTTGAAATTCGGTGTCGAGAGGTGTACCAACTGAACGGCAATTGCTCATGCCATACGTGTCCAGCAGCCCTTGAATGTGCGCTTTCTGGCACAGCGTAATAGTGCCCTGTTCACCTTCTCGATCTATTTCCATGCCTAAGAACATGCCTCGTTCTTGCATCTTTTGAAGCCCATGCTTCTTAGCATCTCATCGAGCATTTGTTCCAGACGCGCCCGTATTGTTTTAATCCATACAATGCTTTGTTAAGCCTAAGAATATTGTTTGGACTCCTCTTGTCAATAAAATTCGAGGGCAGCTTCATGTAAACAACCTCATCCAGCTTTCCATTAAGATATGCGTTCAAATATTGATCTGAAGGATAAACAACGGTTTTTTCTGCAGCGATAGTACAGAGCATTCTTATAGTTTCGTACCTTATTATATATTAGTACAAAATTATTATATTAGTACCAAATTGTTGCCCACATGCTTGAGCAACTAAGCGTGACTTAAACCTCTCGATCTCCCCATCTTTGTTTCTTTTGAGTCTAAAAGCCCATTTGGAGCCAATTGCCTTTTGCCCTGAAGGTAGTTTGCACAATGACCACGTGTCATTTGCCTGAAGAGCGTCATATTCCTCTTGCATCGACTTTTGCCAATCAGTCGCATGCCGTTCTTGCAATGCATCCTTAAGTGACTCTGGTGTCTCAATGTCACAAATGGGTGGCATAACTGTTCTCTTAGCTGGTGATTTTCAACAAACTCTTCCAGTGATCCCCAAAGGAACAAGAGCAGATGAAATAAATGCGGGCTTAAAGTCTTCAATTTTGTGGCCCAAAATACAGAAAATTGCATTAACGAAGAATATGCGAGTGCACTTAAAAGGTGATAGAATAGCTGGTGAAGTTGCAGAAATGCTTCTTCAAATAGGAAATGGATTATTTCCAACCCATGATGGCAAAATAACTTTACCATCCACCTTGTGTCATGTTGTGAAAAGTATTGAGGAACTAACTCTCAAAATATTTCCGGATATTACAAATATCTCTAAAAAATCACTCGAATGGTTTTCAGAACTTGCTATTTTGACTGCGAGATATGACAATGTATTGGAAATAAACGAGTTTTTATTAAAATCATTTCAAAGTGAAGAAATGACATATAAATGTATTGATTCTGTGACTGAAATCGAAGATGCAGTTCATTACCCCGTCGAGTTTCTTAATTCATTAAATCCGGCTGGCCTGCCTCAACATAAATTATCTTTAAAGATGGGTTCTTGTAATGTTGATTCGCAACTTGAAACCGTAAAACTGTGCAATGGTACAAGATTGCAAGTTAAAGTCCTTCATAAGAATGTTGTCGAAGCAATTATCTTTCTGGCAATGGTGTAGGGGAAACGGTTTTTATACCGAGAATTCCATTAATACCTTCTGATTCTGAATTTCCAATTCAATTTAAAAGATGGCAATTTCCTTTAAAAGTTTGCTTTGCCTTAACAATTAATAAATCACAGGGACAAACTCTTAAATAAGCCGGACTAGACTTAAGACACGATTGTTTTTCTCATGGCCAATTTATGTAGCCTGCCCCGAAAGGGGTATTTACGTGGATTCATCATATTTTAAGCTCATGACAGACTGAGATTGCTCTTTATTTATCAAATACAAAGGAAATAAATCAAAACTACGCCAAAAATCTATTCCGAGAAATAAATCTTGTGACAAAGATGATACTAGATAAAAGCACAATGGCTTAGTTTTTCCACGAAAAGTAATGAGCGTCGTAATTTTACCAATAATCCATTGTTTCTGACCGTCTGCCGTACAAACATTGGAATTCATTTCCTTGAATTTGGTATCACTGTTCACTAATTCTTGTGCAAAGCTACCTCCTATACAGCTAATGGAAGCGCCAGTGTCCATTAGACCGCTGACGTTTTTTCCAAACATTGACACCGAAGCATAAGGTCGGATATCGCTGACATCATTACAGTTGAGGTCAAGATTGAATTAAAGGTAACTTTGCATAATTTCCGATATGATATTCTTCGTTCTTATTATGAGTTTTCCTTTCTATAATATCTGGTAGCTCACTATGAAAGTTTTTTAAATTATTATCTAAAGGACTACCGGCGATTAAAGTCAAATCCAGTAAGTGTTTGAGTGAACTGAATATTTCTTCAGCTACTCGGTGTTCGACGCCTTCGAAACTAGTTTAAGTGCACTGGTCCACGGTGCACGGACACGTTGCTTTTTGCAACATTGCACTTGGCACAGGACAACTTGTAGGTGTCACGCTTTCCACACTCGTAACAGAAAACTTTACGATCTACAAAACATTCTTGGTAACGATGGCCCTGTCTTCCACAATTGCAACAACAGAGAGTTATTGCATCGATCTCTGGATTATCTAACTCATTAACTTCCAATTCTTGCACGCAATCTGCTTGTATTGCAATTCATGCACTTGTCGTCCTACAACTTGGCGCTGAGAAGGTATGACCGATTTGGTATCAGTTTTTATAAATTGTTCTCGCCTGTGGAAGACATGTCGTAACTGCTCGAGATTATAAATCGGAACATACAATACGGGAACGCTTGCAACAGCAGCATTGACATTGAGAACTGTTCATGCCTAAAAGTAGGCAGAATCAAACATGAACTGCCGCTCTTACTTCCACGGCTCTCCATGCAATGCTAGCAACTCCTAAGAACTATGTTCCCTTTTTGCTTTACATATCACTTGAGAATATATACTTATCGTGCACACAAGTATTTTTATTTCGCGCATCGAAATTATTAAATAAGCAACTTTTTACCACACCTCTACACTTCAGAAAAAAGAAGACCCACTATAACATTTTGATCTTTCGAGCCGGATTATCTAAATCATAAACTCAGCAAGCATCGTTGGATTTTTTTGTTCTCAACCAAAAAGCACAGATAAGTAATACTTTTCTCCATATTTATGCACTTTGCCAAGTGGCAACTTCTCCGCAAAATATATTACTTATTGTGCTGATACTTACCTATCAGAACACTCCGTTCAATTTTATTAATGCCCAAATAAAGGGCGAGTCCAGAAATTATATTCATATATAATTTTTTCCACCGCGTCCGCAAATTCAGCTGCCATATTTGCATTTGCATATGCACATATGTAAAACTATTACATAGCCTTCTACATAAGGCGCCATATTGGTGAAACGTTTTTTCTTGTAGTCTAAAAAGTTTAACAAGTTCCAAATAAAAAGCAATAGTTTAGTTTTGCGGTGCATCTCAATTATTTATTTTCTTAATTTGTGTGTCTCCTATATAATTCTATTATTCGTTTCTATGTACGTTTTCGTATGTATGTTTTCGGCAATTGTTTCCATTACCACACTAATTTCACACATCCGTAATTATATACAATTTTTTTAATAATTTTACTGTGAAGCCTCAATTGCCTTAAGTGATAAATAGTGAATAATATTTTAACAACCCAAACGGCAAACTACAAACATACGTACATATTTACATATTGTAAAGGAGTAATTTAGCCGGGGTATAAACTCAGTCTGGCCAGGTACACTACACAAGAATATTTATATATTTTTGGTGGGACTCTAACGCGCGCGGTTTAACAAGTTGAAAGGGGAAACGCTGGCGTCGACACCAACGCGACAGCCGGCACACTCAGTAGCCAGAGTATAAGGCCACTCGACTTGACTCGCCTACGCGCGTGTTCAAAAACCAAAGACAAGAAATAGAGCGAAAGAAAACACACAGCAATTGTACTCCACTGGGTCACGGACTTACCGGCGACCAATTTATTCAGTTGTTATCAAAGATTATTAAACCTAAACCTAACAACATATATATACTTATATATATGAACTACCGCGAACTATCCCTTCTCACCTTATCTTTACTAAACTCTATATCTTTTCTACTAACTCGCTAACTACTTCTAAGCGCGTACACGTCCTCTCACTTTCGTACATCAATCGCAACTCCTCTGTTCTTATAACTTAACCTTTCTTTTCTCCCTCTCGCGTACGCGTCTGCTCACTTGCGGAGGTCAATCATAACTCCCTCGCCCACGCTTCGGCTTCGGCCCAAGTTGCAGGTTTTGTCACTCCCCACACTTGCTCGTGACCGTGGTGGGTTGATGATCGCAGCTGGCGCGCTGCATCTTGCGACTCTGTGTTTTGGGGCGGTTATATTTAAATCATTAGGCGTTAGGTGTCAATCAAAAATAAGTTCATCCGATAAATCACAATACTTAACGCTCCTTGCGTTTATTAAATACTGCGCACTCCTTGCGTCTAACAAAACTATACCTACAACTCGAACAACCCCTGCGCTTCTTGCGACTTAACAACTATCAATATACTACAGGTAACTCAAACAACCGATGCGCTTCTTGCGATTTAAAAACTATAAATATAATAAATATAACTATTTGTGAAGGGGCCGACGTGGCCTACTTCAAACCCCCCCTTTCTTGGGTAGCGTGACAGTTACGTGTCCGCACGCGTTCCATGTCACGCCGTGTAACTCCCCGTTCACCTCCACCTTGATCCTGGAACGGTGGGCTCTCGACGTACAATTTCCAACGCCTCTGATATGGCCGCTCGTCCTCGTCCGGAAGACAGCCCAATTTGTGGGGCGTATCGCCCACATTTTCGGCGGTAATACCTGCCCTGGATTGGCGGCTCTGTCACCCTCACCGCCGCTGCTGATCACATAAGGGAATTGGTCGCTCATCTTGGGTATTTTGTGGGATTTATAAACACAATCGGTTAGTCTTAATTTATGAATTCATTTTGGTTAGTGTTAATAAAAAGAGAATAGAGGGATTAATTAAAACTGTGACAAGTCTGCTCTTTGTCAGACGCTCGGTCGGGCTGGTCATCTTCTTCGTGCTCCTCTTCCTCTTCATAGAATGGCTTCAGTTGCGCAATGCTGGCGAGTTTGCTCTTTCTTGTCCTTCTTTTACCAATCGCACGATATTCGGTGATACGAACTTTTCACGAGGTATGGGCCATCGAACTTGGGAGCGAGTTTCGCCGCGAAACCTTCACTGGCTTTAGAGAGTTGGTGTGATCTCAGTAGCACCAACGTATGAGTCCTGGTCTCCATTCTCTTCTCCTGAGGTTATAGTTCCTCCCTTGGTCCTTCGACGCTCTCTGTAAATTTGTCTGGACGATACTGAAAACTTCCTTTAATCTTCTTGCCCGGTCTTCTGGTGCTTGCTGCATGCTTCCGGATCCGGGTGTCTTCTCGTCGTACAAGGAAGCTGGTAAGCGGGGCTCTCTCCCCTGCATCAGAAAAGCCGGTGAAAATCCTGTAGAGTCTGCCACACTGGAGTTAACCGCCAAAGAAATTTCCGGTAACAATTCGTCCCACGAACTTTGGTGACCTGCTATAAACTGCGCGATCATCGTCTTTACTGTACGATTGGTCCTTCTGTCGGGTTTTCTTGTGGACAATATGGGGCAGTGTGCTGCAATTCCACGCCCATCGAGTTCAAAAACGACTTAAAATTCCGGCTCGTAAACTGTACACCTTTGTCGCATACAAACTTCCTGGGTATGCCAAAACGACATAATACACGCTCACGGAACGCCTTCTGCAATGGGCCGCTGTCGCTCGCTTCAAGGGGACCAGCTCCACCCATTTTGAAAACGCGTCGTGGAATACCAGGAGCATCGTCTTCCCGTGTTTCGAGCGCGGTAAGGGCCCTACAAAATCGGCGCATAGTTCAGCCATGGGCTCGGCCACCTGTCGCGTCAACATCTGTCCAGCCGGCTTTACTTGTTCCGTCTTAAACCTCTGGCACGACTCGCAGTACTAACGTACTTCGCCGCATCTCGGAACATTCCAGGCCAGTAGTAGCGTTGTGCCAGACGCATTATCGTCTTTGTACTCCTTGGTGCCCGGCCGTTGGTGCGTCGTGGCACTCCAACAACACTCGTTTCCTCTGATCCTCATCGATGCACAGCTTCCAGGGGATGTAGTCGTCGTCATCCGCACGGTGTCCGAGGTGTCTATAGAGTTGACCGTTCTCTTCCATATAATCGGCGTATTTCACTGGGTCTTTAGCCATCTTTTCTTTCATCCTCTCGATCCACTTGCCGGACGATTTTTCCTGTACCGCTTGTTGAAAGTTCTCCACGGGCTGCCGGGATAAGGCGTCCGCTACTACGTTGAGCTTCCCTCATCTGTACCGTACGTCAAATTGGTACTGCTGCAGCTCCAGTGCCCAGCGCGCTATCCTCCCCGACGGGCTCTCGATCGAATTCAACCATTTCAAAGCCATATGGTCGGTTACTACCTCGAACCGATATCCTTCCAGGTAGCATCTCATCTTCCGGATTGACCTTACTATAGCCAGACACTCCTTTTCGGTCGCTGAATAATTTTCTTCAGCCTTATTCAGTTTCCGACTCGTGTAAGCTATCACGCGCTTCTGTTGATCGATCGTCTGTGTGAGTACCGCTCCGAGGCCAAAATCGCTGGCGTCCGTCTGCAGGACAAATTTTTCTGCAAAATCCGGACAGGCCAGGACTGGTGCGGTCGTCAAGCTATGTTGAGGGTCTCTAGCGCTGCTTGTTGTTCCTCTCCCCATGACCATTTCCTAGATTTTTTAATAAAGCTGTGATCGGTTGCACCACTGTAGCGAAATTCGGCACGAATCGTCGATACCAGGAGGCCATGCCCAGGCAACGTCGCAACTCCTTACAATTGGTTGGGGCCTTCAAGTTCTGGATCGCTTCTACTTTAGCAGGGTCGGTTTTGATCCCGTCGCCGCTCACTAGGTGTCCCAGGTATATCAGCTCCTTCTGAAAAACTAAACACTTCTTACGATTCAGCTTCAAGTTGGCCGCTCTCAAACGCCTGAAGACTTCCTTCAAATTTGTCACGTGCTGCTCCTTCGTCGCTCCGATTACTATTATGTCGTCCAGATAGGCAAATGCATGTGGCTCCATATCTGGTCCGATAACCGTATCCAAAGCTCGTTGGAATGTTGCACACGCCGAGTGCAAACTGAAAGGCATTACGCGCCACTGGAATAAGCCTCTACCGGGTACCGTAAATGCTGTACACTCCCGACTATCCGCAGCCATGGGAATTTGCCAGTAACCGTGCTTGAGGTCGAACGTGGAGATGTATCGCGCGTGTCTCAATCGCTCCAAAATGTGATTAATCCTGGGTACGGGGTATGCATCCGGCAAGGAATGTGCATTGAGTTGCCTATAGTCGATGCACATCCGCCACTTGCCTGTTTTCTTTTTAACTAGCACAATCGGGGCACTGTGCGGGCTGCGGGAGGGCTCTATCGCGTCGGCTCGCAGCAGTTCGTCTACCTGTTCGTTGATCACCTGTTGCATCGCAGGGTTTTTGGGGTAGTACCTCTGCTTAATCGGCTTGTCGTCCCTCATGATGATCCGGTGCTCAGCTACGTGTGACACCCCTTGCAGCTCGTCAAAGAGGGCCAATTCCGCTTTCAATGTTTCCTTTATCTCTGGTTCCAAGTCCTCTGGCCACTCGTTTTCCCTGGTTTCGACGCTTTCCACCGGTGTTATTGCGGGGCCGGGTATGACGCACCCTCCTACCTCGCCGAACCATTGTACTCCTGCCGTTGTCGCGTCCACGCTGTCTTCTCGAACCGTTCCCACGGCGATGCTGGGCTGAGGTGCCCCAGGGGCATCCTTCTCCTGCCTTGATCCGCCGTCCTCCTCCGGTTTGCTCACAACTGGCTCACGTTCCATTAGGACCTGCTCCTCCTCTATATCTGGTACTTCCCCAGCTTCCAAAATTAACCTATACTTGCCACATTCGATGGTCGTCCCCACCCGGCACAAAAAGTCTATCCCTAGTATAATGTTGTCTAGCATCGAGGGCATCACGAGCATACTCACCGTGACCTCTGTCCCCGCTAGACCAACTTTTACCCTCAATAGCTTCTTTACCTCTAAGATGGACCCATCGGCTAGGCGAATTTTCGCGCAGGCGTCCAGCATCTCGCCCCCGCTGGTCACCTTGCGGGAAAACTGCTCACTAATAAAACTCCTAGTCGCCCCTGTATCTACTGTCGCAGTCGCTACTTGGTCCCCGACTCTTACAGTAGCGACTATGCGCCCGTCTTCCACTCTTAAAGGGTATTCTAGGTTCGGGACTGGTTCACGTCGGCCCCCATTGGGTCCCGTCCCGGATATCGTTTCCCGCCGCATATCGTTTCCGCCCTTGACTGCTGACAACACTGGCTGGTATTGGCCCCCTTGGCCCCACACTGCCGACAAAACTGTACCCGTGGATTGGGGCACTCCTTGGCAAAATGACCCTCTTGCGAACAGTTATAGCATAGCCTCTTCCCACCTAGAGCTCCCGACTGCTCTTGGCTGATTATCCCGTTTGAAATTACTCCCGTATACCCGGGACGACCATCCCGTTCCTAGGGGTACCATAGGTATCACTAGAATTAAGATGGGCGCCTCTTGTAGAGGAGTAATTTAGCCGGGGTATAAACTCAGTCTGGCCAGGTACACTACACAAGAATATTTATATATTTTGGTGGGACTATAACGCGCGCGGTTTACAAGTTGGAAGGGGGAATGCTGGCGTCGACACCAACGCGACAGCCGGCACACTCAGTAGCCAGAGTATAAGGCCACTCGACTTGAATCGCGTACGCGCGTGTACAAAAACCAAAGACAAGAAATAGAGCGAAAGAAAACACACAGCAATTGTACTCCACTGGGTCACGGACTTACCGGCGACCAATTTATTCAGTTGTTATCAAAGATTATTAAACCTAAACCTAACAACATATATACTTATATATATGAACTACCGCGAAACTATCCCTTCTCACCTTATCTTTACTAAACTCTATATCTTTTCTACTAACTCGCTAACTACTTCTAAGCGCGTACACGTCCTCTCACTTTCGTACGTCAATCGCAACTCCTCTGTTCTTATAACTTAACCTTTCTTTCTCCCTCTCGCGTACGCGTCTGCTCACTTGCGGAGGTCAATCATAACTCCCTCGCCCACGCTTCGGCTTCGGCCCAAGTTGCAGGTTTTGTCACTCCCCACACTTGCTCGTGACCGTGGTGGGTTGATGATCGCAGCTGGCGCGCTGCATCTTGCGACTCTGTGTTTTGGGGCGGTTATATTTAAATCATTAGGCGTTAGGTGTCAATCAAAAATAAGTTCATCCGATAAATCACAATACTTAACGCTCCTTGCGTTTATTAAATACTGCGCACTCCTTGCGTCTAACAAAATATACCTACAACTATCAATATACTACAGGTAACTCAAACAACCGATGCACTTCTTGCGATTTAAAAACTATAAATATAATAAATAAACTATTTGTGAAGGGGCCGACGCGTCCTACTTCAAACCCCCCCCTTTCTTGGGTAGCGTGACAGTTACGTGTCCGCACGTGTTCCATGTCACGCCGTGTAACTCCCCGTTCACCTCCACCTTGATCCTGGAACGGTGGGCTCTCGACGTACAATTTTCCAACGCCTCTGATATGGCCGCGACCGCGGCGTCGGTCAGCTCGTCCTCGTCCGGAAGACAGCCCAATTTGTGGGGCGTATCGCCCACATTTTCGGCGGTAATACCTGCCCCTGGATTGGTGGCTCTGTCATCCTCACCGCCGCTGCTGATCACATAGGGAATTGGTCGCTCATCTTGGGTATTTTGTGGGATTTATAAACACAATCGGTTAGTCTTAATTTATGAATTCAATTTTGGTTAGTGTTAATAAAAAGAGAATAGAGGGATTAATTAAAACTGTGACAAGTCTGCTCTTTGTCAGACGCTCGGTCGGGCTGGTCATCTTCTTCGTGCTCCTCTTCCTCTTCATAGAATGGCTTCAGTTGCGCAATGCTGGCGAGTTTGCTCTTTCTTTGTCCTTCTTTTACCAATCGCACGATATTCGGTGATACGAACTTTTTCACGAGGTATGGGCCATCGAACTTGGGAGCGAGTTTCGCCGCGAAACCTTCACTGGCTTTAGAGAGTTGGTGTGATCTCAGTAGCACCAACGTATTGAGTCCTGGTCTCCATTCTCTTCTCCTGAGGTTATAGTTCCTCCCTTGGTCCTTCGACGCTCTCTGTAAATTTGTCTGGACGATACTGAAAACTTCCTTTAATCTTCTTGCCCGGTCTTCTGGTGCTTGCGGCATGCTTCCGGATCCGGGTGTCTTCTCGTCGTACAAGGAAGCTGGTAAGCGGGGCTCTCTCCCCTGCATCAGAAAAGCCGGTGAAAATCCTGTAGAGTCTGCCACACTGGAGTTAACCGCCAAAGAAATTTCCGGTAACAATTCGTCCCACGAACTTTGGTGACCTGCTATAAACTGCGCGATCATCGTCTTTACTGTACGATTGGTCCTTTCTGTCGGGTTTTCTTGTGGACAATATGGGGCAGTGTGCTGCAATTCCACGCCCATCGAGTTCAAAAACGACTTAAAATTCCGGCTCGTAAACTGTACACCTTTGTCGCATACAAACTTCCTGGGTATGCCAAAACGACATAATACACGCTCACGGAACGCCTTCTGCAATTGGGCCGCTGTCGCTCGCTTCAAGGGGACCAGCTCCACCCATTTTGAAAACGCGTCGTGGAATACCAGGAGCATCGTCTTCCCGTGTTTCGAGCGCGGTAAGGGCCCTACAAAATCGGCGCATAGTTCAGCCATGGGCTCGGCCACCTGTCGCGTCAACATCTGTCCAGCCGGCTTTACTTGTTCCGTCTTAAACCTCTGGCACGACTCGCAGTACTTAACGTACTTCGCCGCATCTCGGAACATTCCAGGCCAGTAGTAGCGTTGTGCCAGACGCATTATCGTCTTTGTACTCCTTGGTGCCCGGCCGTTGGTGCGTCGTGGCACTCCAACAACACTCGTTTCCTCTGATCCTCATCGATGCACAGCTTCCAGGGGATGTAGTCGTCGTCATCCGCACGGTGTCCGAGGTGTCTATAGAGTTGACCGTTCTCTTCCATATAATCGGCGTATTTCACTGGGTCTTTAGCCATCTTTTCTTTCATCCTCTCGATCCACTTGCCGGACGATTTTTCCTGTACCGCTTGTTGAAAGTTCTCCACGGGCTGCCGGGATAAGGCGTCCGCTACTACGTTGAGCTTCCCTCATCTGTACCGTACGTCAAATTGGTACAGCTGCAGCTCCAGTGCCCAGCGCGCTATCCTCCCGACGGGCTCTCGATCGAATTCAACCATTTCAAAGCCATATGGTCGGTTACTACCTCGAACCGATATCCTTCCAGGTAGCATCTCATCTTCCGGATTGACCTTACTATAGCCAGACACTCCTTTTCGGTCGCTGAATAATTTTCTTCAGCCTTATTCAGTTTCCGACTCGTGTAAGCTATCACGCGCTTCTGTTGATCGATCGTCTGTGTGAGTACCGCTCCGAGGCCAAAATCGCTGGCGTCCGTCTGCAGGACAAATTTTTCTGCAAAATCCGGACAGGCCAGGACTGGTGCGGTCGTCAAGCTATGTTTGAGGGTCTCTAGCGCTGCTTGTTGTTCCTCTCCCCATGACCATTTCCTATATTTTTTAATAAAGCTGTGATCGGTTGCACCACTGTAGCGAAATTCGGCACGAATCGTCGATACCAGGAGGCCATGCCCAGGCAACGTCGCAACTCCTTACAATTGGTTGGGGCCTTCAAGTTCTGGATCGCTTCTACTTAAGCGGGGTCGGTTTTGATTCCGTCGCCGCTCACTAGGTGTCCAGGTATATCAGCTCCTTCTGAAAAAATAAACACTTCTTACGATTCAGCTTTAAGTTGGCCGCTCTCAAACGCCTGAAGACTTCCTTCAAATTTGTCACGTGCTGCTCCTTCGTCGCTCCGATTACTATTATGTCGTCCAGATAGCCAAATGCATGTGGCTCCATATCTGGTCCGATAACCGTATCCAAAGCTCGTTGGAATGTTGCACACGCCGAGTGCAAACCGAAAGGCATTACGCGCCACTGGAATAAGCCTCTACCGGGTACCGTAAATGCTGTACACTCCCGACTATCCGCAGCCATGGGAATTTGCCAGTAACCGTGCTTGAGGTCGAACGTGGAGATGTATCGCGCGTGTCTCAATCGCTCCAAAATGTGATTAATCCTGGGTACGGGGTATGCATCCGGCAAGGAATGTGCATTGAGTTGCCTATAGTCGATGCACATCCGCCACTCGCCTGTTTTCTTTTTAACTAGCACAATCGGGGCACTGTGCGGGCTGCGGGAGGGCTCTATCGCGTCGGCTCGCAGCAGTTCGTCTACCTGTTCGTTGATCACCTGTTGCATCGCAGGGTTTTGGGGTAGTACCTCTGCTTAATCGGCTTGTCGTCCCTCATGATGATCCGGTGCTCAGCTACGTGTGACACCCTTGCAGCTCGTCAAAGAGGGCCAATTCCGCTTTCAATGTTTCCTTTATCTCTGGTTCCAAGTCCTCTGGCCACTCGTTTTCCCTGGTTTCGACGCTTTCCACCGGTGTTATTGCGGGGCCGGGTATGACGCACCCTCCTACCTCGCCGAACCATTGTACTCCTGCCGTTGTCGCTTCCACGCTGTCTTCTCGAACCATTCCCACGGCGATGCTGGGCTGAGGTGCCCCAGGGGCATCCTTCTCCTGCCTTGATCCGCCGTCCTCCTCCGGTTTGCTCACAACTGGCTCACGTTCCATTAGGACCTGCTCCTCCTCTATATCTGGTACTTCCCCAGCTTCCAAAATTAACCTATACTTGCCACATTCGATGGTCGTCCCCACCCGGCACAAAAAGTCTATCCCTAGTATAATGTTGTCTAGCATCGAGGGCATCACGAGCATACTCACCGTGACCTCTGTCCCCGCTAGACCAACTTTTACCCTCAATAGCTTCTTACCTCTAAGGTGGACCCATCGGCTAGGCGAATTTTCGCGCAGGCGTCCAGCATCTCGCCCCCGCTGGTCACCTTGCGGGAAAACTGCTCACTAATAAAACTCCTAGTCGCCCCTGTATCTACTGTCGCAGTCGCTACTTGGTCCCCGACTCTTACAGTAGCGACTATGCGCCCGTCTTCCACTCTTAAAGGGTATTCTAGGTTCGGGACTGGTTCACGTCGGCCCCCATCGGGTCCCGTCCCGGATATCGTTTCCCGCCGCATATCGTTTCCCGCCCTTGACTGCTGACAACACTGGCTGGTATTGGCCCCCTTGGCCCCACACTGCCGACAAAACTGTACCCGTGGATTGGGGCACTCCTTGGCAAAATGACCCTCTTGCGAACAGTTATAGCATAGCCTCTTCCCACCTAGAGCTCTCGACTGCTCTTGGCTGATTATCCCGCTTGAAATTACTCCCGTATACCCGGGACGACCATCCCGTTCCTAGGGGTACCATAGGTATCACTAGAATTAAGATGGGCGCCTCTTGTAGAGGAGTAATTTAGCCGGGGTATAAACTCAGTCTGGCCAGGTACACTACACAAGAATATTTATATATTTTGGTGGGACTATAACGCGCGCGGTTTACAAGTTGGAAGGGGGAATGCTGGCGTCGACACCAACGCGACAGCCGGCACACTCAGTAGCCAGAGTATAAGGCCACTCGACTTGACTCGCGTACGCGCGTGTACAAAAACCAAAGACTAGAAATAGAGCGAAAGAAAACACACAGCAATTGTACTCCACTGGGTCACGGACTTACCGGCGACCAATTATTCAGTTGTTATCAAAGATTATTAAACCTAAACCTAACAACATAAATATACTTATATATATGAACTACCGCGAACTATCCCTTCTCACCTTATCTTACTAAACTCTATATCTTTTCTACTAACTCGCTAACTACTTCTAAGCGCGTACACGTCCTCTCACTTTCGTACGTCAATCGCAACTCCTCTGTTCTTATAACTTAACCTTTCTTTTCTCCCTCTCGCGTACGCGTCTGCTCACTTGCGGAGGTCAATCATAACTCCCTCGCCCACGCTTCGGCTTCGGCCCAAGTTGCAGGTTTTGTCACTCCCCACACTTGCTCGTGACCGTGGTGGGTTTGATGATCGCAGCTGGCGCGCTGCATCTTGCGACTCTGTGTTTTGGGGCGGTTATATTTAAATCATTAGGCGTTAGGTGTCAATCAAAAATAAGTTCATCCGATAAATCACAATACTTAACGCTCCTTGCGTTTATTAAATACTGCGCACTCCTTGCGTCTAACAAAACTATACCTACAACTCGAACAACCCCTGCGCTTCTTGCGACTTAACAACTATCAATATACTACAGGTAACTCAAACAACCGATGCGCTTCTTGCGATTTAAAAACTATAAATATAATAAATATAACTATTTGTGAAGGGGCCGACGCGGCCTACTTCAAACCCCCCCTTTCTTGGGTAGCGTGACAGTTACGTGTCCGCACGCGTTCCATGTCACGCCGTGTAACTCCCCGTTCACCTCCACCTTGATCCTGGAACGGTGGGCTCTCGACGTACAATTTTCCAACGCCTCTGATATGGCCGCTCGTCCTCGTCCGGAAGACAGCCCAATTTGTGGGGCGTATCGCCCACATTTTCGGCGGTAATACCTGCCCCTGGATTGGCGGCTCTGTCACCCTCACCGCCGCTGCTGATCACATAAGGGAATTGGTTCGCTCATCTTGGGTATTTTGTGGGATTTATAAACACAATCGGTTAGTCTTAATTTATGAATTCAATTTTGGTTAGTGTTAATAAAAAGAGAATAGAGGGATTAATTAAAACTGTGACAAGTCTGCTCTTTGTCAGACGATCGGTCGGGCTGGTCATCTTCTTCGTGCTCCTCTTCCTCTTCATAGAATGGCTTCAGTTGCGCAATGCTGGCGAGTTTGCTCTTCTTTGTCCTTCTTTTACCAATCGCACGATATTCGGTGATACGAACTTTTTCACGAGGTATGGGCCATCGAACTTGGGAGCGAGTTTCGCCGCGAAACCTTCACTGGCTTTAGAGAGTTGGTGTGATCTCAGTAGCACCAACGTATTGAGTCCTGGTCTCCATTCTCTTCTCCTGAGGTTATAGTTCCTCCCTTGGTCCTTCGACGCTCTCTGTAAATTTGTCTGGACGATACTGAAAACTTCCTTTAATCTTCTTGCCCGGTCTTCTGGTGCTTGCGGCATGCTTCCGGATCCGGGTGTCTTCTCGTCGTACAAGGAAGCTGGTAAGCGGGGCTCTCTCCCTGCATCAGAAAAGCTGGTGAAAATCCTGTAGAGTCTGCCACACTGGAGTTAACCGCCAAAGAAATTTCCGGTAACAATTCGTCCCACGAACTTTGGTGACCTGCTATAAACTGCGCGATCATCGTCTTTACTGTACGATTGGTCCTTTCTGTCGGGTTTTCTTGTGGACAATATGGGGCAGTGTGCTGCAATTCCACGCCCATCGAGTTCAAAAACGACTTAAAATTCCGGCTCGTAAACTGTACACCTTTGTCGCATACAAACTTCCTGGGTATGCCAAAACGACATAATACACGCTCACGGAACGCCTTCTGCAATTGGGCCGCTGTCGCTCGCTTCAAGGGGACCAGCTCCACCCATTTTGAAAACGCGTCGTGGAATACCAGGAGCATCGTCTTCCCGTGTTTCGAGCGCGGTAAGGGCCCTACAAAATCGGCGCATAGTACAGCCATGGGCTCGGCCACCTGTCGCGTCAACATCTGTCCAGCCGGCTTTACTTGTTCCGTCTTAAACCTCTGGCACGACTCGCAGTACTTAACGTACTTCGCCGCATCTCGGAACATTCCAGGCCAGTAGTAGCGTTGTGCCAGACGCATTATCGTCTTTGTACTCCTTGGTGCCCGGCCGTTGGTGCGTCGTGGCACTCCAACAACACTCGTTTCCTCTGATCCTCATCGATGCACAGCTTCCAGGGGATGTAGTCGTCGTCATCCGCACGGTGTCCGAGGTGTCTATAGAGTTGACCGTTCTCTTCCATATAATCGGCGTATTTCACTGGGTCTTTAGCCATCTTTTCTTTCATCCTCTCGATCCACTTGCCGGACGATTTTTCCTGTACCGCTTGTTGAAAGTTCTCCACGGGCTGCCGGGATAAGGCGTCCGCTACTACGTTGAGCTTCCCTCATCTGTACCGTACGTCAAATTGGTACAGCTGCAGCTCCAGTGCCCAGCGCGCTATCCTCCCCGACGGGCTCTCGATCGAATTCAACCATTTCAAAGCCATATGGTCGGTTACTACCTCGAACCGATATCCTTCCAGGTAGCATCTCATCTCCGGATTGACCTTACTATAGCCAGACACTCCTTTTCGGTCGCTGAATAATTTTCTTCAGCCTTATTCAGTTTCCGACTCGTGTAAGCTATCACGCGCTCCTGTTGATCGATCGTCTGTGTGAGTACCGCTCCGAGGCCAAAATCGCTGGCGTCCGTCTGCAGGACAAATTTTTCTGCAAAATCCGGACAGGCCAGGACTGGTGCGGTCGTCAAGCTATGTTTGAGGGTCTCTAGCGCTGCTTGTTGTTCCTCTCCCCATGACCATTTCCTATATTTTTTTAATAAAGCTGTGATCGGTTGCACCACTGTAGCGAAATTCGGCACGAATCGTCGATACCAGGAGGCCATGCCCAGGCAACGTCGCAACTCCTTACAATTGGTTGGGGCCTTCAAGTTCTGGATCGCTTCTACTTAAGCGGGGTCGGTTTGATCCCGTCGCCGCTCACTAGGTAACCCAGGTATATCAGCTCCTTCTGAAAAAATAAACACTTCTTACGATTCAGCTTCAAGTTGGCCGCTCTCAAACGCCTGAAGACTTCCTTCAAATTTGTCACGTGCTGCTCCTTCGTCGCTCCGATTACTATTATGTCGTCCAGATAGGCAAATGCATGTGGCTCCATATCTGGTCCGATAACCGTATCCAAAGCTCGTTGGAATGTTGCACACGCCGAGTGCAAACCGAAAGGCATTACGCGCCACTGGAATAAGCCTCTACCGGGTACCGTAAATGCTGTACACTCCCATTTATCCGCAGCCATGGGAATTTGCCAGTAACCGAGCTTGAGGTCGAACGTGGAGATGTATCGCGCGTGTCTCAATCGCTCCAAAATGTGATTAATCCTGGGTACGGGGTATGCATCCGGCAAGGAATGTGCATTGAGTTGCCTATAGTCGATGCACCTCCACCACTCGCCTGTTTTCTTTTTAACTAGCACAATCGGGGCACTGTGCGGGCTGCGGGAGGGCTCTATCGCGTCGGCTCGCAGCAGTTCGTCTACCTGTTCGTTGATCACCTGTTGTATCGCAGGGTTTTGGGGTAGTACCTCTGCTTAATCGGCTTGTCGTCCCTCATGATGATCCGGTGCTCAGCTACGTGTGACACCCCTTGCAGCTCGTCAAAGAGGGCCAATTCCGCTTTCAATGTTTCCTTTATCTCTGGTTCCAAGTCCTCTGGCCACTCGTTTTCCCTGGTTTCGACGCTTTCCACCGGTGTTATTGCGGGGCCGGGTATGACGCACCCTCCTACCTCGCCGAACCATTGTACTCCTGCCGTTGTCGCGTCCACGCTGTCTTCTCGAACCGTTCCCACGGCGATGCTGGGCTGAGGTGCCCCAGGGGCATCCTTCTCCTGCCTTGATCCGCCGTCCTCCTCGGTTTGCTCACAACTGGCTCACGTTCCATTAGGACCTGCTCCTCCTCTATATCTGGTACTTCCCCAGCTTCCAAAATTAACCTAGCCTTGCCACATTCGATGGTCGTCCCCACCCGGCACAAAAAGTCTATCCCTAGTATAATGTTGTCTAACATCGAGGGCATCACGAGCATACTCACCGTGACCTCTGTCCCCGCTAGACCAACTTTTACCCTCAATAGCTTCTTTACCTCTAAGGTGGACCCATCGGCTAGGCGAATTTTCGCGCAGGCGTCCAGCATCTCGCCCCCGCTGGTCACCTTGCGGGAAAACTGCTCACTAATAAAACTCCTAGTCGCCCCTGTATCTACTGACGCAGTCGCTACTTGGTCCCCGACTCTTACAGTAGCGACTATGCGCCCGTCTTCCACTCTTAAAGGGTATTCTAGGTTCGGGACTGGTTCACGTCGGCCCCCATTGGGTCCCGTCCCGGATATCGTTTCCCGCCGCATATCGTTTCCCGCCCTTGACTGCTGACAACACTGGCTGGTATTGGCCCCCTTGGCCCCACACTGCCGACAAAACTGTACCCGTGGATTGGGGCACTCCTTGGCAAAATGACCCTCCTGCGAACAGTTATAGCATAGCCTCTTCCCACCTAGAGCTCGCGACTGCTCTTGGCTGATTATCCCGTTTGAAATTACTCCCGTATACCCGGGACGACCATCCCGTTCCTAGGGGTACCATAGGTATCACTAGAATTAAGATGGGCGCCTCTTGTAGAGGAGTAATTTAGCCGGGTATAAACTCAGTCTGGCCAGGTACACTACACAAGAATATTATATATTTTGGTGGGACTATAACGCGCGCGGTTTACAATTTGGAAGGGGGAATGCTGGCGTCGACACCAACGCGACAGCCGGCACACTCAGTAGCCAGAGTATAAGGCCACTCGACTTGACTCGCGTACGCGCGTGTACAAAAACCAAAGACAAGAAATAGAGCGAAAGAAAACACACAGCAATTGTACTCCACTGGGTCACGGACTTACCGGCGACCAATTTATTCAGTTGTTATCAAAGATTATTAAACCTAAACCTAACAACATATATATAATTATATATATGAACTACCGCGAACTATCCCTTCTCACCTTATCTTTACTAAACTCTATATCTTTTCTACTAACTCGCTAACTACTTCTAAGCGCGTACACGTCCTCTCACTTTCGTACGTCAATCGCAACTCCTCTGTTCTTATAACTTAACCTTTCTTTTCTCCCTCTCGCGTACGCGTCTGCTCACTTGCGGAGGTCAATCATAACTCCCTCGCCCACGCTTCGGCTTCGGCCCAAGTTGCAGGTTTTGTCACTCCCCACACTTGCTCGTGACCGTGGTGGGTTTGATGATCGCAGCTGGCGCGCTGCATCTTGCGACTCTGTGTTTTGGGGCGGTTATATTTAAATCATTAGGCGTTAGGTGTCAATCAAAAATAAGTTCATCCGATAAATCACAATACTTAACGCTCCTTGCGTTTATTAAATACTGCGCACTCCTTGCGTCTAACAAAACTATACCTACAACTCGAACAACCCCTGCGCTTCTTGCGACTTAACAACTATCAATATACTACAGGTAACTCAAACAACCGATGCGCTTCTTGCGATTTAAAAACTATAAATATAATAAATATAACTATTGTGAAGGGGCCGACGCGGCCTACTTCAAACCCCCCCTTTCTTGGGTAGCGTGACAGTTACGTGTCCGCACGCGTTCCATGTCACGCCGTGTAACTCCCCGTTCACCTCCACCTTGATCCTGGAACGGTGGGCTCTCGACGTACAATTTTCCAACGCCTCTGATATGGCCGCGACCGCGGCGTCGGTCAGCTCGTCCTCGTCCGGAAGACAGCCCAATTTGTGGGGCGTATCGCCCACATTTTCGGCGGTAATACCTGCCCCTGGATTGGCGGCTCTGTCACCCTCACCGCCGCTGCTGATCACATAAGGGAATTGGTCGCTCATCTTGGGTATTTTGTGGGATTTATAAACACAATCGGTTAGTCTTAATTTATGAATTCAATTTTGGTTAGTGTTAATAAAAAGAGAATAGAGGGATTAATTAAAACTGTGACAAGTCTGCTCTTTGTCAGACGCTCGGTCGGGCTGGTCATCTTCTTCGTGCTCCTCTTCCTCTTCATAGAATGGCTTCAGTTGCGCAATGCTGGCGAGTTTGCTCTTTCTTTGTCCTTCTTTTACCAATCGCACGATATTCGGTGATACGAACTTTTTCACGAGGTATGGGCCATCGAACTTGGGAGCGAGTTTCGCCGCGAAACCTTCACTGGCTTTAGAGAGTTGGTGTGATCTCAGTAGCACCAACGTATTGAGTCCTGGTCTCCATTCTCTTCTCCTGAGGTTATAGTTCCTCCCTTGGTCCTTCGACGCTCTCTGTAAATTTTTCTGGACGATACTGAAAACTTCCTTTAATCTTCTTGCCCGGTCTTCTGGTGCTTGCGGCATGCTTCCGGATCCGGGTGTCTTCTCGTCGTACAAGGAAGCTGGTAAGCGGGGCTCCCTCCCCTGCATCAGAAAAGCCGGTGAAAATCCTGTAGAGTCTGCCACACTGGAGTTAACCGCCAAAGAAATTTCCGGTAACAATTCGTCCCACGAACTTTGGTGACCTGCTATAAACTGCGCGATCATCGTCTTTACTGTACGATTGGTCCTTTCTGTCGGGTTTTCTTGTGGACAATATGGGGCAGTGTGCTGCAATTCCACGCCCATCGAGTTCAAAAACGACTTAAAATTCCGGCTCGTAAACTGTACACCTTTGTCGCATACAAACTTCCTGGGTATGCCAAAACGACATAATACACGCTCACGGAACGCCTTCTGCAATTGGGCCGCTGTCGCTCGCTTCAAGGGGACCAGCTCCACCCATTTTGAAAACGCGTCGTGGAATACCAGGAGCATCGTCTTCCCGTGTTTCGAGCGCGGTAAGGGCCCTACAAAATCGGCGCATAGTACAGCCATGGGCTCGGCCACCTGTCGCGTCAACATCTGTCCAGCCGGCTTTACTTGTTCCGTCTTAAACCTCTGGCACGACTCGCAGTACTTAACGTACTTCGCCGCATCTCGGAACATTCCAGGCCAGTAGTAGCGTTGTGCCAGACGCATTATCGTCTTTGTACTCCTTGGTGCCCGGCCGTTGGTGCGTCGTGGCACTCCAACAACACTCGTTTCCTCTGATCCTCATCGATGCACAGCTTCCAGGGGATGTAGTCGTCGTCATCCGCACGGTGTCCGAGGTGTCTATAGAGTTGACCGTTCTCTTCCATATAATCGGCGTATTTCATTGGGTCTTTAGCCATCTTTTCTTTCATCCTCTCGATCCACTTGCCGGACGATTTTTCCTGTACCGCTTGTTGAAAGTTCTCCACGGGCTGCCGGGATAAGGCGTCCGCTACTACGTTGAGCTTCCCTCATCTGTACCGTACGTCAAATTGGTACAGCTGCAGCTCCAGTGCCCAGCGCGCTATCCTCCCCGACGGGCTCTCGATCGAATTCAACCATTTCAAAGCCATATGGTCGGTTACTACCTCGAACCGATATCCTTCCAGGTAGCATCTCATCTTCCGGATTGACCTTACTATAGCCAGACACTCCTTTTCGGTCGCTGAATAATTTTCTTCAGCCTTATTCAGTTTCCGACTCGTGTAAGCTATCACGCGCTCCTGTTGATCGATCGTCTGTGTGAGTACCGCTCCGAGGCCAAAATCGCTGGCGTCCGTCTGCAGGACAAATTTTTCTGCAAAATCCGGACAGGCCAGGACTGGTGCGGTCGTCAAGCTATGTTTGAGGGTCTCTAGCGCTGCTTGTTGTTCCTCTCCCCATGACCATTTCCTAGATTTTTTTAATAAAGCTGTGATCGGTTGCACCACTGTAGCGAAATTCGGCACGAATCGTCGATACCAGGAGGCCATGCCCAGGCAACGTCGCAACTCCTTACAATTGGTTGGGGCCTTCAAGTTCTGGATCGCTTCTACTTAAGCGGGGTCGGTTTTGATCCCGTCGCCGCTCACTAGGTGTCCCAGGTATATCAGCTCCTTCTGAAAAAATAAACACTTCTTACGATTCAGCTTCAAGTTGGCCGCTCTCAAACGCCTGAAGACTTCCTTCAAATTTGTCACGTGCTGCTCCTTCGTCGCTCCGATTACTATTATGTCGTCCAGATAGCCAAATGCATGTGGCTCCATATCTGGTCCGATAACCGTATCCAAAGCTCGTTGGAATGTTGCACACGCCGAGTGCAAACCGAAAGGCACCGGGTACCGTAAATGCTGTACACTCCCATTTATCCGCAGCCATGGGAATTTGCCAGTAACCGAGCTTGAGGTCGAACGTGGAGATGTATCGCGCGTGTCTCAATCGCTCCAAAATGTGATTAATCCTGGGTACGGGGTATGCATCCGGCAAGGAATGTGCATTGAGTTGCCTATAGTCGATGCACATCCGCCACTCGCCTGTTTTCTTTTTAACTAGCACAATCGGGGCACTGTGCGGGCTGCGGGAGGGCTCTATCGCGTCGGCTCGCAGCAGTTCGTCTACCTGTTCGTTGATCACCTGTTGCATCGCAGGGTTTTTGGGGTAGTACCTCTGCTTAATCGGCTTGTCGTCCCTCATGATGATCCGGTGCTCAGCTACGTGTGACACCCCTTGCAGCTCGTCAAAGAGGGCCAATTCCGCTTTCAATGTTTCCTTTATCTCTGGTTCCAAGTCCTCTGGCCACTCGTTTTCCCTGGTTTCGACGCTTTCCACCGGTGTTATTGCGGGGCCGGGTATGACGCACCCTCCTACCTCGCCGAACCATTGTACTCCTGCCGTTGTCGCGTCCACGCTGTCTTCTCGAACCGTTCCCACGGCGATGCTGGGCTGAGGTGCCCCAGGGGCATCCTTCTCCTGCCTTGATCCGCCGTCCTCCTCCGGTTTGCTCACAACTGGCTCACGTTCCATTAGGACCTGCTCCTCCTCTATATCTGGTACTTCCCCAGCTTCCAAAATTAACCAAGCCTATCAGGAAAGAATATGTCTCCCAGGAAGGCTAATCCACGCGCAGCAGAAGACAGACGTACTTGAGAAATAAACTCCTTCCGTTGCCGGGTCTGCCGTGGAGTCTATGCGCTTAAAAGTGCCAGCGTTTTATGCGCTTAAATTCCGAGAAGAGGCTAAGGGCAGTGCTGGTGAACAAGTACTGCCCCAAGTGCCTTGCCCATCAGCATTCGGGGTCAACCTGCCGCCGAGAAAACAGGTGCCGTGTGTGTCAGGGTGATCATCACACCCTGCTTCACATGCACGAGGAGCGCAAGACCACGCGATCATCCAGGCTAGGCCTCCCCATAACAAATCCCCGTTACCAAGCAGTCTCTCGCTGTCGTCGATTTTGGCACACCAAAACACCACCGTGATGCCAACGGTGGTCCTGAAAATTGATAAGGGATCAAAAGTATTCGACACCCGGGCAGTGGTCGACCCTGCTGCCCCT
Source organism: Scaptomyza flava (assembly GCA_030179655.1). Classification (NCBI taxonomy): domain Eukaryota; kingdom Metazoa; phylum Arthropoda; class Insecta; order Diptera; family Drosophilidae; genus Scaptomyza; species Scaptomyza flava. The sequence goes on along the minus strand of JARNME010000184.1, from coordinate 49,703 downwards.
TAAGTCGAATCGACACGTCACTGGCTAAGGCTTTCAGCCTATCCGTCACCCGTGTCGGTTCTGAGGGGGAATGCACGGCAATTCTAAAGTCACGCTGCTCCGACTTCCAGAAGGAAGTCATCCGCCAGGTGGTTCCTACCAAGGTCCGCACTCCGAGTGAGCCGATCGCAGAGCGTTTTCATGCTAATACGAGCAACATAGTGCTCGCGGATGACCGCTGGGCGTGGCTAGCATAGTGCTGGGAGCTGACGTCGACCCAGAAATTCTTCTTCCCGGCGTCATTTCCAGCCAAGGAGGAACTCCTGTGGCCCAGAGCACTGTTTGTTGGCTGAGTGCTGTAAGGATCCTGCAGCCATTAATGAATTAATTTTTTTATATTGAAATACTGCAAGGGGGGCGGTATGTTCAAGCCTAATAGTAGGCAGACTCAAACATGAACTGCCGCTCTTACTTCCAAAGCTCTCCATGCAATGCTAGCATTTGAAAGATGAATTCTTCGTCTTCAATTTTCCTCTCTTTAAAAATCACGCCATTGTAAGTAAACAAGATATCAACTTGCTGTAAAATGTCGTTGCCGATTATAGCTTTGTACTCTAGCTTATCTTGTTTGACTACATGAAAAGTTACAGTTAACCTAGTATCGTCCGCAAAGAGTTCTAAATCAAATGATCCGACAGTTGCCAACGCGCCTTGCCCTATACCTTTAAGCTGTTTTATTTCCTTTCTAAGTGCAATCCCCTTAAATTTAGAAATAAATCCTTCCTATTAAGTATAAGTCACACCCAGAATCAATCATTGCAATGAATGAAGTATTCAGAGCGACAAAAGCTTTATAAATAAGTCCCTCTTTGGATGACTTAAGCCCTAAAACGTTTGCTGACTCTTTTTTTCCCGTTCCGTTCTTATTCTCTGGACATTGACTAGATATATGCCCATTCTTTTTGCACTTGTAGCACTTTACCTCTTTTTACAATCTTTTGCAAATTGTCCCTCTTCTGCACACAAAACATTTCTTTCGTTCGCTGCTGTGCTTCTTTTTACCAGCATTTTCTTTACTCTCTCTGTCTCTAGCTTTACTTGACTCGTGCTCTTATTTATCAGCTCCTTTGCCTCTAATTTTTTCATAAGTTGCAATCTCTTTCTTCAATTCTTTCAAAGTTTTTGCTCTATATAAGCCTGCTTTATTTGTCTTGCTGTCTGAAATTTCGTCTATAAAATAAAGTATTAGACTTTCTTCTTCTATTTTTATTGGCTTACCTATTTCGATCAAGCTGTACAAAAATTCTAAGTAGCTTTCTCTTGAAGTTTTTCTTCTGAGTCTTAACATTTTGTGAATTTCTGCTGAACATAAATCCTTTCCAAATTCTTGCTGCAACTCTGCCTTAAGTTTAGCCCATCCTCTTATGCCTGACGAACTTCTTATAAACAGCTTGGCTGCCCCATTTAAAAGTTGTTTAGCATAGATGTATTTTTGCAGGTCATTCCATCCAACAGTTTCAGTGACATCTTCAAACTCATTCAACCAGTGGCTAATGTTTTCTTGCTCCAAGCCAGAGAAAGAAGAAGTACCTGGGGTGTTCAACAGCTTGTTTCATCGTTTCACGTTTGAAACACCCCAGCCTATTTATACAAAAAGTGTTTCAAGTTTCAACAAAGTAAAGATGGAAAGAGCCCGATATTTTTTCGATATTTGCTATCCATGTTCAGTACTTTTTAGTATATTTAGTGTATTTTTGTGCAAAAAAGTATAAACACATATATTGGCCGCCAAATTTTAAAAGCATGTAATTGAGCAATAAATTCAAACAACGAACTCTTCTTACCTTCAATATCCTCTATTTCTTTAATAACTTGCTTTGCTAAAGCATCGCATAGCATATCTTAAGCACTTTTAAATGACATTTTTATAATTAAAGTATAACCGCAGTAAACAGCAACAGTGACAAAAATTGAAGAATAAGAAATGTCAACAAACAACAGCTGACTGCACAAACATGAAACGCATTGACACCCATAATGCCGTTCACGAGTTAATCGTTTCAGCTTTGAAAGATGAAACGATGAAACGGAGCTGTTGAACACCCCAACTATCTTTTACATCGCTCAATGTAAATCTCGAATTATTGTAAGTTGACACTTCATGATACTCGCTATTTGAACTCTATCTATCATCGCCATCAACTTCATCCTCTGTTGCATCAGTCAAACCAAAATGATCAAGAATTCGATCTTGCAGCACACTTTTCCAACCGTCCGTATTTAACCCTAAGACGGTAAGTTTTGACTTTAACAGTGGAACAGTCATCTCTTAAATAGATCTCGTATCCATTGTTCAGCTTCAAGATGTGCTTGACAAAATTGTAAATTAAATATTTTATCGTTACGCTGCCACTCCTAGCGCCGTCGAATTTCGTTTTTTTTTATCGTCTACACTCGATCCCTTGTTGCTTCAGCACTCAGCTTACTCGTCTCGCTTGTGCCGAAGTATCGCCGTTTTCGCCTTTCTCGCTGTTTTTAGCTTCTTGTTCTCTTCTGTGTTCTGTCGGTGCGCTTCGCCTTTTGAGCACTTTAGAGCCGCTCAAACAATCCGCTGTCGTCGTTGCGTTTTTGCCGCTTGCTTATGCCCGTCTCCGTTAGACACAAGCTGATCGCGCCTTCTGTTTAGCTTCTTGTTCTCGTCTGTGTTCTGTCGGTGCGCTTCGCCTTTTGCGCACTTTAGAGCCTTTCAAACAATCCGCTGTCGTCGTTGCGTTTTTTTCAGCTTGTTTATGCCCGTCTCCGTTAGACACAAGTTAAGCGCTTACTCGCTTACGCGTTCTCTCGCTCCATCTGCTTCTGCACACAAAATCGTCTCGTCAATGTTGTTTTGCGCCTTGCTTTGCCTTCCTCCGCCTTGCTTCGCCTTGAGTCGTCGCGTTGCTGTGTGTATCTCTAACACCAACTTGATGTGTTATTTGCGCTTACTCGCTGCCGTCTCACTCGTACATTGTCGCCTAGTCTCTTCTCACTTTTTGTTGCTATTTTTCAGTACTTTATTTTACAAAAAATTGTTCTTTTTGCACAATTATTTAAACTTTAATCAAATCAGCTTGCTTTTATGTTAGCGCATATAAATGCTTGTTTCACTTTTGTCTATTGAAATTAATCCCGGACGAGCCCCCAAAGTTTGTAGGTAATGACCAATTGTTTATTTTAATTTCACAATAGTACTTATTGATATTGGCTTAATCAATTAAAAGTAACGTTCGATATGTTTTAAACCACTTCTTGGCCGAACAATTGACTTCATTTTGTCTGCACGATTTGCGACCCTGCTCAGCTGAACTCTTGACGACGACTAACTCTAATGTGTGTATCTTCTTAATATATGATATTATAAGAAAGAGAATATGCGATAGGAAAGCGGAATGCAAAATAGACTTGGCTAATGCAACTTTCTATGTTGTTGCGTAAAGCAAATTATACTCAACAAAAGACATGTTCTCCCAATCCTACATGTTTGTACATACATTTATCGATATCTAAGCACGCAAACAAACCTATCGTATAGCATTGATTTGTGATTTTATTTATTTTTTATCCCTCGCAACTAATAAAGTTTATTTTTTTTATGTACATTGCTTACCTTGTATTAAATAATTGCTATTAATTATTTATTCTTTGGTCTCTCCACTCCACTCGTCGAAAATATTATATCTGTTGATTTTATATGTACGTTGTCCGCAAAGAATAAATTGTTATTTTATTCTGGCTGCATAAGCTCCTAGCATGCAAAGTGACATTGCCAGGAATAAAGATAATCTGTGCATCCAGGCTTAGCGAGCAAGTTGAGAACGCTACGGTTCCTATACCGGGTCCAAATGTTGCCTATCAGCCGAGAGGCTGCCGCTTACCGCCCGTTGACACCGAAGTCTTTTCCGGAGACTATTTGAAATGGCCTAAGTTCCGGGACAATTTCACAGCGGTGTATATCAACAATCCAAGTCTTACCCCAGTCGAGAAACTATTCCACTTAAATTCAAAGACGAGTGGCGATGCTAAGGCTGTCGTGTCCAAATCCACTCACACAAATGATGGGTTTGCGTCAGCATGGCAAGCACTCGTCAACAGGTTTGAAAATAAAAGACTGTTAGTCAACAGTCAACTTCGTATTCTGTTCAACGTACAACCCATTTCTCACGAGTCTGCAGCCGCACTAAAGGATTTACAGAGCACCATCCAAGGGTGCCTATCGGCTTTAGAACTCTCAAATATCACCACTGAGAATTGGGATTGTCTCCCCGTTTTCATGCGCTCCTCAAGACTCCCTAAACTGACTTTATCACTGTGGGAGCAGTCATAGCATAGAATTCTAATTGAATCCTCGGCGTATGTGATTCCTCAGTTGGCAGATAACCTTGCCTCCTATACAATCCCCCAAAGCATATTGAAAGACCTGCCGAATATCCAATTGGCTGACCCCACGTTTTATAGGAATTCGCAGATAGATGTGCTTCTTGGTGCAGATATCCTCCCGTCCATTTTATTAGGCGGCTCCCAATCCAACATTTGCGGAACTCTATTAGGGCAGGAGTCTATCTTTTTATGGATTCTCACAGGCCCAATTGCCAAAAGTATGGCTCATCCATTCGCGCGTTCACTACAAAGGATCCTAACCTCCAGTTAGACAAGCTTCTCACAAAGTTTTGGGAGGTGAAGGATCTTCCTCTAAGTCCTAAAAAAGACTCGGATTCCAAATGTGAAAGCAATTTCGTCCGCACCACTAAGAGAAATAAAGATGGAAGATATGTAGTCACACTCCTTTTTCGGAACCCTGATCACATCCAGTTGGGACAATCAAGGCCCATTGCGTTAGCTCAGTTTCTTAAGAACGAAAACCATTTGCAGAGAAACATTCCTCAAAAAGAGCAATATGACACCGTGATTCAGGAGTACATAGACTTAGGTCACATGAGACAAGTCCCTCCAAGTGTTGACTGTAACCATTTTTATCGTCCACACCATGCTGTTCTCAAGCCAGATAGCACTACTACTAAAGTTCGCGTTGTGTTTAACGCATCCAGTGTTCGACAAACGGCAATAGTTTGAATAACGTCCTATACCCGGGATCAGTCCTACAATCCACTCTGACCGTACAGATCCTCAAGTGGCGTTATTATCGCTACGTTTTTAATGCAGACATCACCAATATGTATCGCCAGATCATGGTGCATCCCAAGCACACTCCATATCAGCGGATTCTGTTCCGAATTAAAAATAATAACTTGTGCGATTTCGAACTTGACACAGTCACCTTTGGTGTCAATAGTGCTCCCTTTTTGGCCATCCGAGTTTTGGAGCAGCTTGCATTAGATGTAAAAGAAGAGTTTCCTCTTGCTAGTATTATTATTTCCGAACACATGTATGTGGATGATGCTCTAGCGGGTGCCCACTCCGATGAGCATGCTATTCTAAAGTTCCCAGAACTCCGTAAGGCTCTAGCGAGTGCTGGGTTTCCATTACGAAAGTGGACAGCATATGAGAGATGTATTTTGAAGGAAATTCCAAAGGATCACTTGCTTCGAAATGATTTTTTGGAAATCGAAGAAGCTAGCGTCGCCAAGACATTAGGAATTAGATGGCAAGCCGACTCCGATGAGTTTTTCTTCTCCCCTTCCACCATAATATTGAACATTGAATTGACATCTTTCACCAAACGCGATATTCTTTCGAGCATTGCGAAACTCTTCGATCCTGCTCGATGGTTGTCACCAGTCATCGTGCGTGCGAAAATATTTATGCAGGAGATTTGGCTCCACAAGCTAGATTGGGATGATGTGTTTCTAGAAAAGCTTGATCGCCGTTGGAGGGAGTTCCTAACATGCTACCCCATTTTGGGAAAGATCCTCATTCCAAGATGGTTACATTTCCAACCTTCTGCCAAATTGCAGTATCATGGATTTTGTGACGCATCACAACTTGCATACGGCGCATCTCTGTATTGAAGTCAATGACCAGGTCTATACACATCTCCTCACTTCAAAGACCCTAGTAGCTCCAATTAAGACTGTTTCCCAGCCAAGGCTTGAATAATGGTGGTGCAGTACTTCTCGCAGAACTGACCAGCACACTCCTTCCTCAATTGACTGATGAAAAGGTCGATTGTTACTTTTGAACAGATTCCAGAATTGTCTTAGCTTGGCTTAACAAGCCCCCCTGCACTTGCACCACCTTTGTGGGTAATAAGGTCTCAAAAATCCAACAAGCAACCGACACGGGGACATGGTCTCACGTCCGCTCTGAGTGTAATCCAGCCGATCTAGCCAGTAGGGGAGTTTCACCACAGGAGCTTCTGGACAGTAAGTTGTGTTGGCAATGACCAGAATGGCTCAAGCTCACCCAAGATCAGTGGCCTTCCTCTTCCGATTCCTCTTTGGAAACCAACTTAAAGCAGTTTTCCTTTAAAGCTAACCTAGCGGCCACTCTCCCCTCTTTCGACATTCTTGAGCTCTTCTCCGATTTCAACAGAGCGTTGCGTGTTATAGCCTATGTGCATCGGTTTGTTATCCGCTGTTAAAAGGGATCCGAAAGCTTTCCAGACGAGCTCAGCAGCAAGGAGCTGTCTGAAGTCCAAGATAGACTCATCAAGCACACTCAGCAGGCACAGTACCCTCTGGAGTACAAATCCTTGCTCAAAAAGCAACCACTCCCTAAGTCGAGTCCTATAATTAACCTGAACCCATTCCTAGACCAAAATAGGCTTATAAGAGCATGCGTTTGAGTTAGAGCATCCGAGAACTTGAGCTACGACGAACGGCACCCGATTTTGTTCCCTTACTCATGCTCTTTTTCCCGTCTACTTATTTTGTTCACTCATCGCATTTCGCTCCATGGAGGTAACCAGCTGAGGGATCATTCAAGTAATACGTAACGCAATTTGTGAAGATTTTGGACTCCCCCTCCCACCCCTTGTAGCGCACCGTAAAGAGATTTTTAATCCGCAACACCTGCGTATTTGTTTATTTTTCTATAAATTTTTGGCTTTACACACACACAATTGTTTTTCTCCGTCATTCCTATTCTATTTTAGCCTTTTTTTTTTTACTAATAAACTCTTAAAATACATAACATGTTTATTTTAACCTTTAGGAATGCAATTATAAACAGAAACCCAAATGAAATTAAATATTTTACTCGAAAATAAACGAATTCTTAATAAAATGAAAATAGTCAATTATTTACCAAGTATCTGAGTAGGTCTATAAAAACAATTCGATTGAAGTTACAGCTCCTCTGTCCACGGGTTTGCTAACCACTCAGATTCTTTCATCACTGGCACCTGGAGTGCAGAAGAAGACGGTTCTGGAATTTTCAAGCCACCTGCATCAACTTCGTCTTCGTTGAGCCAGTCAGCATCTTCAGACGATGTTCCTAAACGTCTTGGGCAATGTTGCCATGCACGTGGCGACAGTGCATTTGAACACTCTTGTGAGATGTAAAGTAGATCCCACAGGTTGGACATACTTTTTTTCTTAAGATTGGATTGTACAGATGGACAAAGAAATCATACGGCATCTACTTAAACCCTTCTAGTGGAGTTTCCAGATTAACGGACAACCTCACTAGAAGTGGAGAAAACTTGTATGTTCCTTTGTCAAGCAAACTGGGTACGAAAAGGTTGCTTGGGGTTTGAAGTATTGGGCAAGGTGGCGGCATGAAAGTATCCGCAAATGCAGACTTCAATGCACTTCTCGATGGCGAACAGCAGAATTCATCCGCGTATTTTATAACCTGTAAGAAATATTGCGATTCACGGACGTGAACGCTATACCACGCCAGAATTTGGTTCTGCTGGATCCTGCATGCTATCTTCGGGCTGTCTATACTCCGTCAATACGTCGTAATTATCAATTTTCATTCTCTCCACACTTCAGCAAGTGTTTCCTCAGCGTGCTGAAAATTGGGTTTTTCCAAATCATCATCCGTAGTCACTCCTTCACCGTCAAGATGTGAACCAAAATGTTCTTTGATGTTGTCGCTTCACAGTCGAAACGAATAATGATTTCAAACATTTTTTCACAGCCCCAGGATCGAAAACCAGCTTAGGCCTACTGGGATTGAGAGAAAACAACCTCAGAGCTGAATTGTAAATTCAGCCAACTGAGATTGAATTGCCCCAACACCCAGCATCGAACCGAGTATTCGGCCTACTGGGACTGTGAAAGGCTGGATGAAAAGTTTTATTCATTATAATATTTTCCACAACATTTTTAAATGAATTAGATAGCACCTCATTTAAAGTTTGGGGTCCAGAATGACAAGATAAATAATCGTAGTAAATTTCCTGGGTCTTGAATGTCATGCTTCACCAGATGGCGATACAGGGCTTGTCAGGAGTCAGCGTTGTTGGTGGTTGAGCGCGTCGCTAGGAGGCAAAGTGGTGGTTTAGATCCAGCTGGTTAGTTTATGATTGATTTCCAGGCACTCGCCTGTCCAGTATCTGGAGAAGCTCTTCTCTAAGCCTCTGCCGACGTTCAAGCGCACTGGGACTTTCCACAGTCTGGACTCTTCTAGCAGGTTCTGCGTTGTCTTTCAGGAGCGTAGCGTTACGACGGATGAGCTCAGCGTGCTCCTCTTGTCGCCTTCGTTCTCGTATTTCAGCATGGGCGAGTAAGACGAATTGGGAGATACGCATGAGTCGCAATCTTACGAGCCTCTGGGTTACCATGAACGAGCAGCCTTTGTACATATCTACTACAGGCGTCATTGTAGTAGTCTTCTACTTTCCTCACTCTCAGATCAGTACGGATGCTGTTGTTTCTAATGTACCATGGCGCATTTGCAATCAACCTAAGGGCTTTGTTTTGAGTTACTTGAAGCTCATCAAAATGTAGTTGACTGGTTAATGGTCCCCAAACCGGCATGGTGTACTGCCAAATTGGTGCAATTAGCTGCTTGTAGACTATATTTTTAGTCTTGAGGGGAAGCTTGGAGCTGCCGTCTATTAGCCACTGCAGCTTTTTTATCCAAGTGCGAACTTTTGCAACTGTGGCTGTAATATGGCTGTTGAGGTTCAGCTTAACATCCAGACGGACACCAAGATAGGTGTGTGCTTTCTTGGGTGTAATAGCGTCCCCACACATTATTGGTAACAAGCTAGGGTTAGCTACCCGAAGCGTGTGCATCACGTACGCAGTTTTGGATACATTAACTCGAATGCACCATTTGCTGGCCCATCTAGAGAACGCTACCAAGTATCGGTTGATGTTTGCAATAGCGTTTTCTTGGCGGGCATGTCTTGCCATGATGACAGTGTCATCTGCGTATGTCGCCAGCAGCATATCGTCCTGTGGCATAGGCATATCCGCTGAGTAGATATTGTAAAGGGGCAAGGACGCTACCCTTCGGTACACCAGCGGCTATCTGCTTAATGGAAGATCGCACCCCTCCACTGCATTCCACCACAAATGATCTCTGAGAGAGGTAGCTGCGCAGTACGCTGTACAATACGTCAGGAAGCTGTTTCTTGAGTTTGTAAAGCAAACCAGCATGCCAGACACGGTCAAATGCTTCTTGAATGTCAAGGTACACCGCTGGGCAGAATTCGTTACACTCAAATACCTTCAAGATGTACTGCGTCACCCTTCCCAGTTGCAGATCACAGCCGTGCTCTTTGCGAAAACCAAACTGGTGCATTGGGATGGCTTCAGCAAAGGCGCCGCATTCAAAGAGCCGTCTCAGTAGTATGGATTCAAAGATCTTCGAGATTCCCGAAAGCAGACTAATGGGTCTGTATGACGATAGCTGATCTAATGCCTTCCCTGGCTTATGAATCATCTTCACTAAAGCACACTTCCACTTGGTAGGGAAGTGTCCAAACTAAAGAATACTTTTAAACAGTAGGGTGATATAATCCAAGGCTGACGGTGGTAGAGCCTTTATAGCACGATTATCGACTTTTTTTTTTTCGATTTTTTGGACTTTAGCTGCTTAATGACAGTTTGAACCTCAGCGTTACTTGGCGAAATGTAGGATCAGAGGAGGGAAGACAATCTTGCACTTGCTCTTCAATCTCAGCCCTGACAGTAGGCTGGTTGGTGAGAAATGGAGTAAAACTAGACTCCAAATGCAGCCCAAAAGACTCTGCTTTCTCCTCAGTAGTTGTACACCAGACGTCCCTGCCGCTTCCACTTACATTTCCGTCAGAGTACTTCCTAACTGGTAAGTTAGCTGCCTTTTAATCGAGCTGGTGATGCGCCAAAGCTTATTGATGCTGCTCCTATCGCTCGGATCTAGGCTCTCCAGCATACTGTTAGTTCTGCATTCTTTCCCTTTTTTAAGCTCTTTCGAGATCCGATTAGTGAGATGATTAATAATAACTTTAATCAGCGGATGACGGTGTCTAGTCAGCTGTTTCTTAAGTAATCGCTGACTAGACACCGTCATCCGCTGATTAAAGTTATTATTAATCATCTCACTAATCCTAATCAAAATGTTCATGAGGCAGAATGACGCCTGCCAGTTGTTTGCTGAGGGGAGCCACGCGACGCTCAACTCGGTTATATGCGCTCCGCCCAGGAGCATTAGTCGCTATAAACAGGGCGTCCAGGTTGTATTTTTTAAAGTGTTCAATCGCAAAGTTCTTGACTTTGCGATAACGCGGGTTTTCGTCTGGATGATGATCACTGGCTTCACGGTGTTCGATTCTGTCATCATTAAGGGTTTCAATGAAGGTATTGATAAAGTGATTCGAAATCATAAGCATGGGTGCACATTGGTTCACTTGTGACGCGACAGTACGTCTTTTTTTCAAGCTCCGCGATACAAATATTTTTTAAAGCAATACACCGGCATTATTTTTGTTATAAATTAATAAATTGGAAAAAAAACTTACGGACACTGCATTCGTTTAAAACTTCTACTCTATTTAATAAATAAACGATCACTATTTGCGAAAAAAACCGCGCGCACACAGTAAACAACAACACTTCTGGGAAGCTGAGAGCTATTCTTGCTCTCCACAAAGCATACGAAAACTACTCTGCTCGCAGCACGACAACACTTTTCCCTACTGCTCTTTCTTTATTTGCACAATAATGGCACCTGTTCCAAAACGTTTGCGCGAAAACTCCACTGGTGATCTGAAGGCTGGAAAGGGGACCGACTACAACTCGCTCGTCCAGCTGATTAACCAACGCTTTGATGAACAGGCTGAATTAATATCAAGCCGTATGAGAGAGTCGGAGGAACACCTGCTCTGCGTACTAAATGAGAAGCTGGATGGCATGCACGGTGAGCTTCACAGCATTATGCAGCGGGTGCAAAATCTGGAGCAAGCTGCGGAGGGTACTCGATCACTACACGTGAAAGTTGCGGCGCTTGAAGACAAGCTCAATGCGCAAGCCAATGCATCCATCGCCAAAGATGTTCGGCTACAAGGTGTGCCCCTCGTAGAGGGTGAGCAGCTGCGGTCTATTTTCAACGCATTAGCATTCTCCCTTGGGGTCACCCCGGCACCGAGACTTAATGAGATCTTTAGGATCAGGCGATCTGGCAGAGCAAGTTCGGTAGTCGACCCGGAAACTGTTGTAAAGTTTGATAGCACGCACGACAAAATAAAAATAATGCGAGCGGCAGCAGAATGTACCAATTACCTTAATGAGCAATTAAGCAAAGAGAACTATGAGATCTTCAAGAAAGCAATGCAAATGAAGAAGCAAAAGCTGCTGACAGCTGTGTTCTGTCGCCAGGGCATCGTCCACGTCAGACAAAGCGAGAAGGGAGATGTAGTCAGACTAGACAACCCGCAAAAGCTCGTGCCCTTACAAAGCTCATCTGCAGTCGCCACGTCAACACAACCGACCAATCAGGCGGAGCTTTTTCGCTCTTAAGTTATGCGCTTTAATGTTGTCAAAACGTATGTTAATTCATGTTTTAAGTAATTTCTCTTTCTTTCATATTTTAAGTAATTTCTCTCGTTTTACAATTTCGAATCTTTTAAAAGAGGGCTCTCATCTCTTATATTTGAATGCGTCTGATGTCCAGCTGATTTTTATTGTTGTCGTTATTATTATTATTTCATATTTAGCGTTAGGTAATATACAATTTTTTGATGTGCTTCTGTTAGGTTTTAAAATCAAGCTTTTTAGATGTCCGCATCTTTAATAACATCCAAGTCGAGCACCCATGCCATGGTTAGAGTTCTTTGTAAGCAAAACAGCGGTTTAAACATTTGCCATATTAATGCTCAGAGTCTGGTTAAGAAGATGGATGAGTTTCGTTTTATTTTTGTGAATTCTAATGTTGATGTTGTCTGTGTCTCTGAAACATGGTTTTTCCCAGAATTAAGTGACTTGTTTATTATTTGTGATGGCTTTAATGTTTTTCGTTCTGATCGTGTAAGTCATGCAGGTGGTGTAGCAGTGTATGTAGTAAGGAGAATTAAGTGTAAAGTTGGTCTAAGTCATCCCCTTGACAGCCCAATTGAATATTTGTTTTTAGAATTAATTAGTCTTTATAAAAATATTAAGACGCTTCTAGGATGTGTGTATAGGGCACATAACCACATTGGTTACTCTGACATGATTGATACAATAGCAAACTTATCACTGAAATTCACTGATATTATTATAATTGGCGACCTAAACAGCAATATGCTTCAGAACCAAGATTATCAGCAGAATTTAATGCACTGGGTCTTGAACTTGTAAATGAATCTACACCGACTCATTTCTCTCAAACCACAATACTTTACTTGATGTTATCTTTGTAAACAAAACAAACAGAGTAATGTTGTATGACCAAATATCACTACCTGAGTTTTCCAAACATGACATAATTTTTCTTTCTTATGACACTCAACTTGACTCTAATAATCAAATTATTCAATACAGGGACTTTAAAAATGTAGATAAAAGTATGTTGTTCAGTGACTGTAATAATTGTGATTGGAATAGTCTATACTTCCTTCCGTCTGTTGACACCCAGTTAGGATTGTTACAAACTAATATTGAATATTTGTACAATAAGCATGTACCGCTTAGGACCTTAGTTATTAAGCCGAAGCTTAATCCATGGTTTAGCAGTGATATAACAAGTGCAATAAAACACCGGGACAAGCTTTACGAGAGGTGGAAACGTTATAAGACTGACCAAATATTCCAACTTTTTAAGACTGCTAGGCGTAATGTAAATGACTTGATCAGTAGTGCTAAGCGTAGACATTATCGTTTAAAGTTTGACAATATAAATTCCACGAAAAAATTATGGAAGGAGTTGAAGAACGTTGGAATTGGAAAGGCAAAATCTGTGATAAATGATGACTTGGATGTAAATGTTCTTAATGGTAGTTTTGTAAATGTCAATGTTCGTCCAGCAACATATAATCCGTACATAAACTCTGTGTCGTTTAATAATTGTACTAGCTGTTTTAACTTTGTTAGTGCAAGTCAATGTGATGTTATTGAGTCAATCTTTAAAATTAAGTCAAATGCGTGTGGATTAGATGATATTAACCCAAAGTTTGTAAAAATAATACTTCCACTAATTTTAGGTCATATAACGCACATTCTAAATTATGCAATCACCACGTCCACATTTCCTGAGATGTGGAAAATCACTAAGATAACGCCCATCCCAAAAGGCAAAGATGATGCCATTCTTGTCTAAAGTTTTTGAAACATTATTGGCAAACCAAATTTCAACTTTTATGGACACCAACATTTAACTTAGCAACAAGCAATCTGGGTTTAGGAAAAAGAAAAGTTGTATAACCGCAATTTTACAAATTGTTGAGAATATAAGAAGTCATATGGACAATAGTGAAGTTACTCTATTAACACTTCTTGACTTTAGTAGGGCTTTTGACACGGTTAACCACGAAATTTTGACAACGAAGTTAAGCAGGCTTTATAACTTCTCCACAACTGCAGTTAAGTTAATGGACTCATATTTAAGAAATAGAAAACAGGCTGTAGTTGTTCAGGATTCTACCTCCGACCTTGTGGTAACAACACGTGGTGTTCCACAGGGATCAATTCTAGGTCCTCTACTTTTTACAATTTATGTTAATGATCTCCCAAGTGTTCTGTCCATGTGTGAAGCCCATATGTACGCTGATGATGTCCAATTATATGTAAGTCGTCCTACTAGTCAGATTAACCAATGTATCATGCTATGTAATAATGATCTGTTACGTGTATGTAAATGGGCAAGTAGTAATGGCCTTCGTTTGAACCCGTCAAAGTGTAAATGTATCATAATGTATAAGAAAAAACTAAATGTTGACAATTTAAGTAAACTCTGTGTTGATAATGTAGATATTGCGTATGTGGAAAAGGCTGATAATCTAGGAATAACATTTAACAATACACTAACATGGAAAGACCAGGTCAATAAAGCTGTGGGTAAGACATATGGTGTTCTCCGGCAGCTTGTGCTAACACAGCCCTGGCTGCCGATTAATACAAAAATGACTATAGCGAAAGCTTTAGTTACACCAGTTTTGTTTTATGGAATTGAAATCTTTGCCAACTGTGATATTGCTAGTCAGCAGAAGCTTAAAGTAGCTTTAAATAGTATAGCACGTTATGTTTTTGGACTCAAACGATATGACCATGTTACATGTTTTACAAATCGTATTTTTGACTTAGACTTAAAAAACTGGACTAGATATAAAACTTTAACTTTGCTCCATCAGATCATAAGTACAAAAACGCCTGATTACTTATATGACAAATTACGCTTTGCGGTATCTTTAAGGACCTGCAATATTGTTTGTCCCAGAATTAAACTTGCATCCTCCGACAGGCACTTCTTTATATGGGTTTCTCGACTTTGGAATCAGTTGCCACTTGAGATTAAGACTATTAGAAGCACATCAAGTTTTCGAATCAGGCTAAAAAGACATTTACAACAACATAGCTAATGATGTTGATTTTTCATCATTAGTAATAAAAATAAAAATAATAATGGTGATAACGATAACAATAACATTGTGAGTGAGGTTGCAGAGGGTAATGCCCATAATTATAGACAATTTTTTATTTCCATTTTAATGTTTAGTACATAAGAAGTATTATTATTATTATAATCTTTGTATTAATCATATTTATAATTTCTGTTTAATTTTTATAGGATTATTTAAATGTGACTAGTGCACTAATTTATAAGTACTCCCACTTGTAGCACTAGGAATAAAATTCAATAAAACTCAAATTCAATTCAAATTCAATGGGTGTTCGCTGTGGAGGATGCGTGTTTCCCGCTCCTTATGGTTATGTGTGTCGGCCCGCTGTACCCAACAGCTTCTTCCCTACCAAAATTGTTAGGTTCCACGTATACAACGGCGTATACAGAAGGAATAAGTTTGTGCCGCTCTGGCACGACCCAGTCATGATCAGGTAAAAGTATTCTGTATTCCATATGCATTAAAAGAGGGCTCTGACTTTTCACTGCCGGTAAACCTATTGGTATACGTGCCTTATCGTCTTGTGAGAGAACGAATACTTGCTGCGGTCCCAGAAGCGACAAAAAAGATTCCAATGACCTGATTGTAGCAGTGCAGAATTCCCTGTCCTCGTGCTTTTTGTGCATCTCGGTCGGTGGTCTTGCTAACTTTACCGGTAAGGTACTTTCGTGCCTTCTTCCCTCTTGAGTGTTCGAAATTCTTGGGAGTAAATGAAGATATGTGCCGCTTCGAGAAATTTCATATCCCATTAACAACAGCCTCTCATGCAGGTCGGACAGAGTGAGACAACTCCTAATCATCTCTGTTCGGCGGCGTTCATCAGCAGCGCTGCCATGAATAGCAATATTAATTATGGTCTCTAGGAGAGCAGGTTGCGAGTCAACTAAAGGGGGCTGTCCACGGCCAGTTCGAGGTTGTGCCGCAGCAGGATTGTTTCTCTGACGTTCAGTTTTCTCCAATTTTTCCTTGGCTCGAAATATTTTTTTCTTTAAGCATTTCTCTTCTTCTTTCAACTCTTTGCGTAGCTTGTTTATTTCGTCGTGAACATCATATTTGGCTATACCAGTGTCCCTTGCTTCAGTAAGAACATTTATTCTCTGTTGCAGAAGTGATGCCCAAATCAATCAAAGTCATGTGTGGCACTTTGCCCATCGGCATCGCTCATCTTTCGTTTGACGGCAGTGCTTTCATGTCCAGGGACTGTGACAGTCGATTCCATAAGAGATGAAAACGTGGATGAAGCTACAACATCCGAATCCTATAGACCAAGAGAAAATAAATTAAGAATAGTTATTATTGACACATCCGATAAAAAAGACCAAAATATACAACATATACAAGCAGTTGCACCTGTTTTTGTTGAAGAGCACGCGAAGTCGAGGGAACATTGGGCCTTAGTTTTGCTAGCGTGATTGATGTTTTCATAGGTAGCTAGATATATATAGTACTTGTGACCAGTTCTTTTATAGAAAATTAAGGTTTGGATTACATATAACACTACTTATGTCATTATAAAATTTTAGCAGTAAACTTATCTGTGTAAAATAACTAAGCATTGTTGCTTTCTTCTTCGTGATCTTCATCTTCAACTCTCGTATAACATCAGTTTTATGTTCTCTAAACTTTTCTTTATTTTTTAGTATTTCTTTAGCAATTTTCCAAATTTCGTTGGCATTTTTTCGACACAGTTGCACTGGTAAGTCAGCATGAGAGCCTTTATAGGTTAAGAACAGCTGATTATACAAATCTCCCTCTTTTGAGGACATTGCAGTATGAACACTATAAACTTACTTTAATAATACCGACTAGAGCAATGTGCTTCTCCATAAACTGAACGAGTACTGGTGAAATATACACGAAAAGGTTTGCCAACTTGCGAGAACAAATGAAACAATATTCTAAATACAGTTAATGACAATCCGTTATTCTTTGCTTTGGTGCCTATAAAAATTATCGGAGTAATTCCAACAACATCATCTACGTCTACATCTAAATCTTCGATGTGCACTGAGCAGTAAAAAATGTTCATAAAAAACTGTGCAGCGAAGATCAGAGAACAAGCAAAACATAAAACGAAAACAAAGCGGTAAATAAAAAAATGTGCTATTGTTTTTGTTTTCGCATTCTCAACGTGAAAAAAAGAAAAATGTTACGTAACGTTGTAAGAAAGACCCCCCCTGCCCCTGTAACGCATCGTAACGTTTTACGAAACCCCCCCCCCCCCCTAAAATGCGTTACGCATTACTTAAATGATCCTTGATCCTGCGTCTGATCCGATCCAGGTATCGGATTTCAAAGGTCAAGGTCCTCATCAAGGCAACAATGAACTTCTGTAAGATTTGTGTCGTTTATAAAAAGCGACTCCAAACCCAACTCATGGGTGAACTCCCAGTTGAACGAACCACCTTTTCCAGACCCTTTCCTCACAGCATTTGCTCGATTCGCTGCACGACGTGGGTGTCCCCAGCAATTGTTCTCTGACAACGGTCAAACGTTTGTCGGAGCTTCCAAGGCTCTTGCTCACGATTTTCTCGAAGCTACACGAAAATGCATTCTTTATTCTTTATATAGCCAACAAAGGCTATCGTTGCGGTTCAACCCACCAGGTGCACCTCATATGGGTGGCTTGTGGGAAGCTGGTGTGAAGAGCTTAAAGGCTCTTTTCTACAAATCTACTTCGTTTTTTTTAAATACACGTTCGAAGAGCTATCATCGCTGCTCTCTAAAGTTGAAGCATGTCTCAACTCGAGACCAATCTCCCCTATGTCAGAAGATCCAACTGACTTATTATCCCTCTTCCCAGCTCACTTTCTGATTGGAGCACCGCTTTTATCCGTTTGCGAGCCCCAAATTAAGGAGAATGCAATGTCCATCTTAAACAGGTGGCAACGTCTCAAGGCTCTCAACCAGCAATTTTGTGTCCGTTGGAAGGAAGAGTACTTAAAAGAGCTGCATAAAAGGGTCAAGTGGCAATCCCAGCAAGTGAATCTGCAGCCAGGCGACATGGTCATTATCAAGGAAGACCACATCCCAGCCAATGAGTGGCGGCTGGGTCGCATTCAAAAGACATATTCAGGCTTTGACAATAATGTCCGGGTCGTAGATATTCTAAAGGCACGTGGTGTAGTTAAGAGACTCGTAGCTAAGCGTGTGCTACTTCCAAATGAGCCAACTCCTCAATCACAAGTTCTAGATGTTTCTTCTGCTTAACCATTCCGCTATTTCCATATACGTTTCTGCTCGTCCGCACCTTCCAGTATCTATAGTATCCAACTAATTCCGAATACGTTATCTATCGTTTAGTTACCTATCAGGAAAGAATATGTCTCCCAGGAAGGCTAATCCACGCGCAGCAGAAGACAGAAGTCACTGGCTAAGGCTTTCAGCCTATCCGTCACCCGTGTCGGTTCTGAGGGGGAATGCACGGCAATTCTAAAGTCACGCTGCTCCGACTTCCAGAAGGAAGTCATCCGCCAGGTGGTTCCTACCAAGGTCCGCACTCCGAGTGAGCCGATCGCAGAGCGTTTTCATGCTAATACGAGCAACATAGTGCTCGCGGATGACCGCTGGGCGTGGCTAGCATAGTGCTGGGAGCTGACGTCGACCCAGAATTCTTCTTCCCGGCGTCATTTCCAGCCAAGGAGGAACTCCTGTGGCCCAGAGCACTGTTTGTTGGCTGAGTGCTGTAAGGATCCTGCAGCCATTAATGAATTATTTTTTTAATATTGCAATACTGCAAGGGGGGCGGTATGTTCAAGCCTAATAGTAGGCAGACTCAAACATGAACTGCCGCTCTTACTTCCAAAGCTCTCCATGCAATGCTAGCATTTGAAAGATCAATTCTTCGTCTTCAATTTTTCTCTCTTTAAAAATCACGCCATTGGAAGTAAACAAGATATCAACTTGCTGTAAAATGTCGTTGCCGATTATAGCTTTGTACTCTAGCTTATCTTGTTTGACTACATGAAAAGTTACAGTTAACCTAGTATCGTCCGCAAAGAGTTCTAAATCAAATGATCCGACAGTTGCCAACGCGCCTTGCCCTATACCTTTAAGCTGTTTTATTTCCTTTCTAAGTGCAATCCCCTTAAATTTTAGAATAAATCCTTCCTATTAAGTATAAGTCACACCCAGAATCAATCATTGCAATGAATGAAGTATTCAGAGCGACAAAAGCTTTATAAATAAGTCCCTCTTTGGATGACTTAATCCCTAAAACGTTTGCTGACTCTTTTTTTCCCGTTCCGTTCTTATTCTCTGGACATTGACTAGATAGATGCCCATTCTTTTTGCACTTGTAGCACTTTACCTCTTTTTTACAATCTTTTGCAAATTGTCCCTCTTCTGCACACAAAACATTTCCTTCGTTCGCTGCTGTGCTTCTTTTACCAGCATTTTCTTTACTCTCTCTGTCTCTAGCTTTACTTGACTCGTGCTCTTATTTATCAGCTCCTTTGCCTCTAATTTTTTCATAAGTTGCAATCTCTTTCTTCAATTCTTTCAAAGTTTTTGCTCTATATAAGCCTGCTTTATTTGTCTTGCTGTCTGAAATTTCGTCTATAAAATAAAGTATTAGACTTTCTTCTTCTATTTTTATTGGCTTACCTATTTCGATCAAGCTGTACAAAAATTCTAAGTAGCTTTCTCTTGAAGTTTTTCTTCTGAGTCTTAAACTTTTGTGAATTTCTGCTGAACATAAATCCTTTCCAAATTCTTGCTGCAACTCTGCCTTAAGTTTAGCCCATCCTCTTATGCCTGACGAACTTCTTATAAACAGCTTGGCTGCCCCATTTAAAAGTTGTTTAGCATAGATGTATTTTTGCAGGTCATTCCATCCAACAGTTTCAGTGACATCTTCAAACTCATTCAACCAGTGGCTAATGTTTTCTTGCTCCAAGCCAGAGAAAGAAGAAGTACCTGGGGTGTTCAACAGCTTGTTTCATCGTTTCACGTTTGAAACACCCCAGCCTATTTATACAAAAGTGTTTCAAGTTTCAACAAAGTAAAGATGGAAAGAGCCCGATATTTTTTCGATATTTGCTATCCATGTTCAGTACTTTTTAGTATATTTAGTGTATTTTTGTGCAAAAAAGTATAAACACATATATTGGCCGCCAAATTTTAAAAGCATGTAATTGAGCAATAAATTCAAACAACGAGCTCTTCTTACCTTCAATATCCCCTATTTCTTTAATAACTTGCTTTGCTAAAGCATCGCATAGCATATCTTAAGCACTTTTAAATGACATTTTTATAATTAAAGTATAACCGCAGTAAACAGCAACAGTGACAAAAATTGAAGAATAAGAAATGTCAACAAATAACAGCTGACTGCACAAACATGAAACGCATTGACACCCATAATGCCGTTCACGAGTTAATCGTTTCAGCTTTGAAAGATGAAACGATGAAACGGAGCTGTTGAACACCCCAACTATCTTTTACATCGCTCAATGTAAATCTCGAATTATTGTAAGTTGACACTTCATGATACTCGCTATTTGAACTCTATCTATCATCGCCATCAACTTCATCCTCTGTTGCATCAGTCAAACCAAAATGATCAAGAATTCGATCTTGCAGCACACTTTTCCAACCGTCCGTATTTAACCCTAAGACGGTAAGTTTTGACTTTAACAGTGGAACAGTCATCTCTTAAATAGATCTCGTATCCATTGTTCAGCTTCAAGATGTGCTTGACAAAATTGTAAATTAATATTTTATCGTTACGCTGCCACTCCTAGCGCCGTCGAATTTCGTTTTTTTTTATCGTCTACACTCGATCCCTTGTTGCTTCAGCACTCAGCTTACTCGTCTCGCTTGTGCCGAAGTATCGCCGTTTTCGCCTTTCTCTCTGTTTTTAGCTTCTTGTTCTCTTCTGTGTTCTGTCGGTGCGCTTCGCCTTTTGAGCACTTTAGAGCCGCTCAACAATCCGCTGTCGTCGTTGCGTTTTTGCCGCTTGCTTATGCCCGTCTCCGTTAGACACAAGCTGATCGCGCCTTCTGTTTAGCTTCTTGTTCTCGTCTGTGTTCTGTCGGTGCGCTTCGCCTTTTGCGCACTTTAGAGCCTTTCAAACAATCCGCTGTCGTCGTTGCGTTTTTTTTCAGCTTGTTTATGCCCGTCTCCGTTAGACACAAGTTAAGCGCTTACTCGCTTACGCGTTCTCTCGCTCCATCTGCTTCTGCACACAAAATCGTCTCGTCAATGTTGTTTTGCGCCTTGCTTCGCCTTCCTCCGCCTTGCTTCGCCTTGAGTCGTCGCGTTGCTGTGTGTATCTCTAACACCAACTTGATGTGTTATTTGCGCTTACTCGCTGCCGTCTCACTCGTACATTGTCGCCTAGTCTCTTCTCACTATTTTGTTGCTATTTTTCAGTACTTTATTTTACAAAAAAATTGTTCTTTTTGCACAATTATTTAAACTTTAATCAAATCAGCTTGCTTTTATGTTAGCGCATATAAATGCTTGTTTCACTTTTGTCTATTGAAATTAATCCCGGACGAGCCCCCAAAGTTTGTAGGTAATGACCAATTGTTTATTTTAATTTCACAATAGTACTTATTGATATTGGCTTAATCAATTAAAAGTAACGTTCGATATGTTTTAAACCACTTCTTGGCCGAACAATTGACTTCATTTTTGTCTGCACGATTTGCGACCCTGCTCAGCTGAACTCTTGACGACGACTAACTCTAATGTGTGTATCTTCTTAATATATGATATTATAAGAAAGAGAATATGCGATAGGAAAGCGGAATGCAAAATAGACTTGGCTAATGCAACTTTCTATGTTGTTGCGTAAAGCAAATTATACTCAACAAAAGACATGTTCTCCCAATCCTACATGTTTGTACATACATTTATCGATATCTAAGCACGCAAACAAACCTATCGTATAGCATTGATTTGTGATTTTATTATTTTTTATCCCTCGCAACTAATAAAGTTTATTTTTTTATGTGCATTGCTTACCTTGTATTAATAATTACTATTAATTATTTATTCTTTGGTCTCTCCACTCCACTCTTCGAAAATATTATATCTGTTGATTTTATATGTACGTTGTCCGCAAAGAATAAATTGTTATTTTATTCTGGCTGCATAAGCTCCTAGCATGCAAAGTGACATTGCCAGGAATAAAGATAATCTGTGCATCCAGGCTTAGCGAGCAAATTGAGAACGCTACGGTTCCTATACCGGGTCCAATGTTGCCTATCAGCTGAGAGGCTGCCGCTTACCGCCCGTTGACACCGAAGTCTTTTCCGGAGACTATTCGAAATGGCCTTAGTTCCGGGACATTTTCACAGCGGTGTATATCAACAATCCAAGTCTTACCCCAGTCGAGAAACTATTCCACTTAAATTCAAAGACGAGTGGCGATGCTAAGGCTGTCGTGTCCAAATCCACTCACACAAATGATGGGCTTGCGTCAGCATGGCAAGCACTCGTCAACAGGTTTGAAAATAAAAGACTGTTAGTCAACAGTCAACTTCGTATTCTGTTCAACGTACAACCCATTTCTCACGAGTCTGCAGCCGCACTAAAGGATTTACAGAGCACCATCCAAGGGTGCCTATCGGCTTTAGAACTCTCAAATATTACCACTGAGAATTGGGATTGTCTCCCCGTTTTCATGCGCTCCTCAAGACTCCCTAAACTGACTTTATCACTGTGGGAGCAGTCTCTCCATAGCACTGCAGATGTTCCGACTTGGGGTGAGTTAAATATTTTCCTGTTAGAGCGGAATCCAACCTTGGAAGCAATTGAAGATGTACGGCCCCTTCTAGCTCCTCAGCCGGCAGTTAAGGCTTCAAGGAAAGAACCCCCTTCCAAAAGAGTGAGCTCCTTTGAAACCAAAGTCACTGCCAAGGCTCAGACTTGCAAACTTTGCACCGAAGAAAACCATCCAATCCGTACTTGTCCTTAATTTTTACAAATGTCTGTCCGGCACCATAAAGCAGCATACGGTATGTTTGAATTGCTTCGCAAGAGGCCATCTCCTTAAAGATTGTACGAGTGCACAAAGTTGCTTCACGTGCAAAGGTCGCCATCATACACTTCTTCATCGAAGCGACCCCCCATCTTAAGCGCCTCATGCGACAGCCTCCAATCCATCCACTTCGTCAAACATACCATCCAATGTGCAAACCTATTTCTCTGCAAAAACACAAGGTGTTTTGCTCGGCACTGCTCTCGTCAATATTGCTATGCAGGTACCACGTACAAGGCACGTGCACTGGTTGATTCAGGATCGGAAGCAACGTTCATTACGACTCGAATTTTCAATTTAATAAAGCTTCCTTTCCAGTCCGTTCAAGCTAAAATAAGTGGGTTAAATCAATCCGTGTCAGCTAAGCCTCAGAAGTTGTGTCCCTTTTTAATAGGCTCCCCAACAAAGCCGAGAATTCAAATTGAATCCTCGGCGTATGTGATTCCTCAGTTGGCAGGTAACCTTCTCTCCTATACAGTCCCCCAAAGCATATTGAAGGACCTGCCGAATATCCAATTGGCTGTTCCCACGTTTTATAGGAGCTCGCAGATAGATGTGCTTCTTGGTGCAGATATCCTCCCGTCCATTTTATTAGGCGGCTCCCAATCCAACATTTGCGGAACTCTATTAGGGCAAGAGTCTATCTTTGGCTGGATTCTCACAGGCCCAATAGCCAAAAGTATTGGCTCATCCATTCGCGCGTTCACTACAAAGGATCCTAACCTCCAGTTAGACAAGCTTCTCACAAAGTTTTGGGAGGTGAAGGATCTTCCTCTTAGTCCGATAAAAGACTCGGATTCCAAATGTGAAAGCAATTTCGTCCGCACCTCTAAGAGAAATAAAGATGGAAGATATGTAGTCACACTCCCTTTTCGGAACCCTGATCACATCCAGTTGGGACATTCAAGGTCCATTGCGTTAGCTCAGTTTTTTAAGAACGAAAACCGTTTGCAGAGAAACATTCCTCAAAAAGATCAATATGACGCCGTGATTCAGGAGTACATAGACTTAGGTCACATGAGACAAGTCCCTCCAAGTGTTGACTGTAACCATTTTTATCTTCCCCACCATGCTGTTCTCAAGCCAGACAGCACTACTACTAAAGTTCGCGTTGTGTTTAACGCATCCAGTGTTTCGAAGAGCGGCAAAAGTTTGAATGTCAACCTATACCCGGGACCAGTCCTACAATCCGATCTGACCGTACAGATCTTATAATGGCATTATTGTCGCTACGTTTTTAATGCAGACATCACCAAGATGTATCGCCAGATCATGGTGCATCCCAAGCCCACTCTATATAAGCGGATTCTGTTCCGAAGCAAATATAATGACTTTGGTGTCAATAGTGCTCCCTTTTTGGCCATACGAGCTTTGCAGCAGCTTGCATTAGATGTAAAAGAAGAGTTTCCTCTCGCAAGTAACATTATTTTCGAGCACATGTATGTGGATGATGTTATTTGGGAGTCAACTGTAGGGAGAGAATATATGAGGTCTAGTTCAGCTGTACAGCTATCTGCAAGTTATCCAGCGAGGTCTATGTTCATAAAGTCACGGTATGTTATTAACCCATAAAATGGCTAAATTAGGGTATAATGGTTTTGTGCAAAAGTATGTAACAGGCAGAAGGAAGCATCTCCGACCCCATAAAGTATATATTCTTGATCAGCATTGTTCGTGCCTAAAAGTAGGCAGAATCGAACATGAACTACCGCTCTTACTTCCGCGGCTCTCCATGTAATGCTAGCAACTCCTGCAACTTTTGATTCATTTTCAGTATTTTTTATGTTATGAACTAGGTTCCCTTTTTGCTTTACATATATCTTGAGAATATACACTTATCGTGCACACAAGTGTTTTTTATTTCGCGCATCAAATTATTAAAGAATCAACTTTTTACCACACCTCTACACATCAGAAGAAAGAAACCAACACACTACAACAAGAACCATTACCGGGGCACCGTGGTATGTTCGAAACAAAATCATTCATTAAGACTTAAACATCTTAACATTTAAGGAGGAAATAGCGGAACAAAACGTAAATATTTTAGTAAGCTCTCATCGCACACAAATCATCTCGCGAGAGGTCTCACAAAGCTGCGCAGCCAATCCCGCCTTCGTCGTAAGGACTTACCAACCCAGCGAAGATTTTAAGCGACGCGCACTCAGAATACAGTCAAAAAATAAAATGAACTGTTAGCTATGATTTTTTAATAAGATTTGTATACATATTGTTAGTTTTCTAATTCACTAGAAAGATTCAATATATAAGACCAGCAATTTAAAAAAAAACATACAATATCTCACGCTGTACTTCCGGTAATAATTTGCTTGCAGCACCTCAAGTAGTGACTGCTCAAACATCGGCTGTTTAAGTCGATTAGCTAAAACCATAATACCTTCATGAAAAGTATTGAAAGGTTCATTAAATTTATGTTTTTTCAACGAAATGACTGTGCGAGTATCCAAATCGACCATCCTTAAAATGAGTCTTCAACGCTCGACATAAATCAGGCCAACTGACCGACGAAACACTTTTATGGTACCTCCAATACCATTCGCATCCGCTGCTTTGAACAAGTTACTAGCATAGGGGAATAGCAGTTCAAAGTTGCCATCTAGCGTCTGGACTGTAAGCGCTTCTACTCGATATATAAAATCGTCTACCGATAACGAGGAATGTTCAGAAAATCTCAACTTCCAATTTGAAATATTCTGGCTTATTCTCTCAGAACGATTATTTACACACTACTCCGAACATATTGGCGAGAAACTAACGGATTGTTGTTCAACATTCCTGTGATAATTTTCAGTATCTACTGGGCCTGGTAGTTGAAAAAATTGCTCAAAAGTTTTCGTTCTCTACCATGAACAGATGGTCTGGCAGAGTGTTGAACAAAAGCAGGGGTCACCACAGGATTCTGCACTGAAAGTCTTTGAAAGCCTACTTCAATTGCTTGGGACAAAAGTTGCGTATGTTGAGCCATTGCTGCAGACATTGCACTAACTATAGTTTGTTTCAAATTTTTAGCAATCAGAATCAGATTTTTATTTGTATTTAAAACTAGTTGGGGGTGCTGAGACGCTCCCGATCCCTGGATAGCTCTCAGTCTTGTGCTATTGCTAGCTATGACATCGAAAGGGTTGTTCTGAGGTACTGATGACGACAAATTTCCCTGCCTCACTCCTAATTGAGAGCTTGCTCCCGCATTCGTGCTCTGCATTTTTGTAATTGTATACAAGTCTCTATAGAGACTTTAGTCATTGATTGATGTTGAGGCATATTCCAGGAACTTAATAAAAGGCGCAGCAAGTAAGGTTTCCATGCGTTCGGTCGCACCATTTTATAAGAACTAAACTTTATCCAATTAATATAAAATGATATATCGATATATGATACAATATACGAGTGCTGCCAGATTATATGTAGGCTTACAATTCTTTCAATACTTCTTCTTAAGCTTAATATAATTTTATATGCCAACGAATGATTACTTCATACCCTAAAGGTTTACAAATCGATTATGCTTTTGCTTGTTTAAACATTTAGTTAGTATATCAGCAACGTTATCATTTGTGGATAAATATTTGATTTCAATTTCATTACGTTCTATCTTTGTCTGACAAAGTGATATTTTATGTCTGTAGGCTTCGTGTGTTTGTGATCGGTTTCATATTGATTGACCACCCAACCTCTGCTTATAACCTTCGGATATAAACAGCTTCTTTAGCAGCCATAGAGAATGCAACATACTCTGCTTCGGTGTTTCTTGAAGCGACAATGCTTTGATTTGATGAGCTCCAGGAGAACGCACTGCCAGCCAAGAAAAATAAGTATCCAGAGTAGGATTTGCTGTCATGCCCGTTCGCCCAATCCGCGTCGGCGTATCCTTTTGCTGGTTCATCACATTTTCTATAAACGAATCTGTAATTAATCGTACCTGCAAGATACCTCAGGATGTGTTTGACAGCTGCTTCGTGTTGGCTATGCGGATCCATATTACGCTGTGACAGTTTGCTAACAGCATGCAAAATGTCAGGTCTGATTAGGACTGCTAAATACATAAGTGAACCATTTAGTGACTGATATTGTGTAACATTTACTTTGACACAATCATCGTCTTTGCAGTCCTTGTGTTGTTCCAGACGCGCCCGGATTGTTTTAATCCATACAATGCTTTGTTAAGCCTAAGAATATCGTTCGGACCCCTCTTGTCAATGAAATTCGAGGGCTGCTTCATGTAAACAACCTCATCCAGCTTTCCATTAAGATATGCGTTCGAAATATTGATCTGAAGCAAGTACATCTGTTTTTCTGCAGCGATAGTAATGAGAATTTTTATAGTTTACCTTAGTTTACCTTATTACCGGCGAAAATGTGTCACAATAGTTAATACTAAATTGTTGCAACTAAGCGTGACTTAAACCTCTCGATCTCCCCATCTTTGTCTCTTTTGAGTCTAAAAACCCATTTGGAGCCAATTGCCTTTTGCCCTGAAGGTAGTTTGCACAATGACCACGTGTCATTTGCCTGAAGAGCGTCATATTCCTCTTGCATCGACTTTTGCCAATCAGTCGCATGCCGTCCTTGTAATGCATCCTTAAGTGACGCTGGTGTCTCAATGTCACAAACTTGATTAAGACTTTTGAGGATCTGATATTGCTTTTTGGGCCTGCTTGGGTGAGCACTGCGAATAATTTTAGGTCTACCACGCCCACGCTTGGGTGCAGCATCAACTTGAGTTGGTGCTTCATTGCCACTCTCGTTATCGTTGTCATCTTCCGCATCGCTTGCGCTCACAAACTCCTCCTCCTCTTCGCCGCTGGAGTCACATATAGTTCCTTGGGGTTGAACTTCTTTTGGAGACAAAGCTTCTTGATCTTCTTCTCGATACTCAAGGCGAACAATATTTGTGTAAAAATCATTTATTCTGTTTGACGAGTTACAGTTTTTCGTTGCATTTGTGTCAAACTCATCTTCAACAAACTTAACGTCTCGTCGCGCGATTACAATCCGTTTTTCTGGATCATTAAGCCTGTATGCTTTGCTTTCGAAGGAGTATCCCGCAAAAATGTACTCTTTTCTATTTGCTTGGATCTTGCTCTTTCTAGTTTTGTCCAGTGCAAATGCACGCGAAACAAATGTGCGTATGTGTTTTACCCACGGCTTTCGTTCCTTCCATACTTCAAATAGTGTTTTCCCTTTTAACGCTCTTGTTGGGCACCTGCTTTGCAAATAAACTGCTGTATTTACTGCATCTGCCCACAAAAATTCATTGGGGTTGGCATGAATCAGCAAACTCTTAGCCATTTCTACGACCGTTCGATTTACTCATTCAGCCACACCGTTTTGTTGAGGTGTATACGGAACGGTCAATTGCCTTGTTATGAAATTATATATTCAGTGAAATTTTATTCATGTATTCTTTGCCGTTATCGCTTCGCAATATTTTTATTATTTTTCCAGTTTGGCATTCCACATAAATTTTGAACATTTAAAATTTATCAAATACTTCGCACTTTGCACGCATAAAGAATGTTTCATTCGTCGTCAATAAATGTGACGAAATAGGAATTTCCTCCGATTGAATTTATGTTAATCGGGCCACATACGTCTGTGTGCACTAACCCTAACTCTTGATTTGTCACTCGTTCCGCTTTCTTGAGATATGGTTATGCACAAACGCCTTATTACATGTGCCACAATTTCATTAATTACGTCACCAGCTTCTTATCATTTAACATTTTAAAATCTTTAAAATTCAGGTGGCCAAATCGGTAGTGCCACTTCATTGCTCCGCACCGCACTTTTTTCTAAGCCTTCCTTCCTTTCTTCCTTCTTCCTTTCCAATAAAAGTCGCGGAATTTCCAAAATTAGCCACTACACTAACTGAGAAAAAATTCTTTTGTAAATCAAGCACATAATATACTTTTTTCTTAGTTGATATATGGTTTCGTACTTTCGCAGTAAAACTTCACGCTTCCAATACCAGGTGATTTTACAAATTTATTTACAGCTAACATAATCGATGTTTCTTTTCAACATATTTATTTAAAAGCTGCTCTCACAACACATGTGAGCAGTTTCTTCACTGTCAATGCACCACTTATCGCATTGTTGCTCCTTCAATTGGCATACTTGAATGCAACAAGATTTTTCTAGTTGCTATCATCTTCAGCACTCTTTTTCCTAGTGCGTCATTCACTTGCTCTATGTCCGTATTTTTTGCAATTATAACATGTTCCTTTAAATTTTGGTGAACAGTCTGTGTCTCGATGTCTTTCTTTTCTTTTGTTTTCATGTTTTCTTTGCCGTGCAGCTGTGCATATACAGCTTGCGCTGCTGTATTGCCGTCTTGCTCTATTATTCGCTTTTGCGTGAACCTTCCTCTAATATTTTTATTTTCAGTACCTCAAATTAGGCAATTCGTTGCGGTTTCAATAGTGACAACGAAATTTCCCCATGTTTCTGGGCAAGCTACCTAATAGCATAATGAGCATTAGTTCATTATTTACTTTGATGTCAAACTCTGCCAACTTTTCAATGTCTCAACAAAAGAATTTACGTACACGACTACATTGTCGTCTTTCTGCATTCTTAGACGCGCCAACTTTTGGTATAACTGTACTTTCTTAATCGGCCCTACCGGCATGTGATTCTTTAAAGTTTATTCCGCGCTCCCCGCTAGTGTTGTGCACGACTTCATGTGCATCAACTGTTTGGCTATACATTTAGAATAATGTGTGCCAAGGCCTCTTGATCCGATGTTTCCCATTTTGTTAATTCCTTATGGTTCACTTCGGGTTTGCATAGATTCCACATGTGACGTTCCATAGGTCTGCTGTGACAAATATGCTTCTCATGGTCATACACCAGCATCGTAGTTCTCCTCGCCAAGTTTTTCTGTTTGGTTACTTATGCTCATCTGTGCTATCTTTATAGTACAACCGACACGATTTGCTAACATTAGTTGTCTGGTCTAGCCGTCTCGTTTGCCTGGGGCCATAACCAATGTTGAGGTATATTCCAGGAACTTAATAATAGGAGCATTTAATAAGAACTAAACTCTATCGAGTATAAAATTATAATATCGATATATGATACGATATACGAGTGCGGCTAGATTATATGTAGGACTACAATATTTTCAATAATAGATTTGATAGCGGCTCTAGACTTTGATCGCGCTATAATTTCACTGGGCTTTATTGAAAACCTATCAGGCTTTCATGCGGCTAATTCAACTGCTGAATTCTTACTTGATAAGCTAAGTGAAGTTCTACAAATAGGACGGACTCGTTGGTTACCTGTTTTATTGTTAAAACAACTGTGGTACAAAAAATGGTTACAAATAGTCGCAAGAAGCTGTGCCGGAAGTTCCACTTATAATGCACAAAAAAAGCAACTCACAATTTCAAAACTAGTCTGAAAATTGTATTTGTTACTTGCTGACTCTAATTTTGTAATATAGCCGACTGTTAGCTATTTACAAAAAAAAATTATACTAACAGAAAATCTTATGATTATTTCAAACAAAGTTCTATTTTAAAATGATAACCGAGAAATTAACAACTCATTATACATGTGTATGGATAACAACGCCACCTCTTTCCTGAGAATAGGTAAGCGGACCTTTTCTTGATCTACTTGATAAACGAATAATAAAAGGCTAGATGAGGTAATTATCTGTAAAGGTTCGGCAAGCTGTAGCTCTAAGCCACTAGCTCTCATCCAACAACCTCCACCAGTAATCACTACGTTTGATAGAATGACATTCAGTGTGCTAGGATAGAAAGATACCGAAAGTATAATTGCCTCAATGATTACATGCTCGTTTTCAAACATGGCAGCTATTGTTCCCGGCAGGAGTATAATTTAAGAAGAAGAAGCACCAGCCAAAGGAACTATACTCTTCCGCAATACCTGTCGCATCCGAAACAGAATCAAACATTCAAGATCTAAGAAAAAAAAGAGATCCACAATATTTATCCCAATTTACGTTACGTGACCAACCACCTGAGTTGTATCCAACGACAACGGAATCCGGCTTAATATTTAGTTTGTAGGCAAGTCCGCAGACACCAAAGGTGTTTCTACTTTTAAAGCTAGGTACACACGATGCAAACAACTTGCAGCAAGTCGATTGCTGCAATCAAATTTGCACGTATAAACACGAGTGCAATAATTTTGCTGCAAACAAAGAACTTGGAAAATTTTTTTGCAGCAATATTTTTTGGTTGTCGTCTGTATACATTATTTTACCGTTGGTCTTGGTTGCGTCAGTTGCTTGCTTGTTTGCATGTGCTGTTTGCTTTCAGTCGCAATATTGCAGCAAACAAAGCAACATGTGGGATCGCGAGAAAGCGATAAAATTAATTGAATTGTACGAGATTATTCTGTTTTATGGGATGTCTCGTCAGCAGACTATAAAAATAAGTATAAAAAGCAAAATGCTTATCGCGAAATTGCTGAAAAATTAGACAAAAGTGATGATGAAATAAAAATAAAAATTCATCATTTGCGCATCCATATTTGCAAGGGGTGCGCAGAGTAAAGCATAAAAAGAGTGGCCAGGGTACATCGGACAACTTTACCAGCAAATGGGAGTTTTTCGATGCGCTTAAATTTATTAAAAATGACGTTGGAAATAATTATAAAATTCAAAATTTGGTAAGTAGTACAATTTATTGAACAAACCATGACACTTCCCCATCAGGCGATACAAAAAAATTTTTAAATTCTTCACCTATATCTTTGCTTCAGTAGAGTTTTGCGTACTTCTTTGAATTGGTATGCAGTTTCCTTCTAACGTCAGATCGTTACGCCAAGTACCTGGTACCACTTCTTCATCAACTTCATTGTCGAATGTTCCATCGGAGCATATTTATACCCTTAACCCATAAAATGGGTAAATAAGGGTATAATGGTTTTGTGCAAAAGTATGTAACAGGCAGAAGGAAGCATCTCCGACCCTATAAAGTGTATATATTCTTGATCAGCATCAATAGCCGAGTCGATTTAGCCATGTCCGTCTGTCCGTCTGTCTGTCCGTCTGTCCGTCTGTATGAACGCGTGGATCTCAGAGACTACAAAAGCTAGAGACTTCAGATTTTGTATATAAGTTCTCCTATACCATGAGCAGAACAAGTTTGCTTCAAATTATCGATAACTATTCTGGTTTCCGATATACACATAATATCGATAGCAAAAAATATCGAATTTGGAAAATGTAAAATGAGGGTTGAAAGAATGGGTAACGATAGAGCTTTTCTGAAAATTTCGTCCAAATCGGTTAAGAAACACCGGAGATATCTAATTTTATCGATTGAAGTTAAGTCAGTATACCAAAGACTTATATAAATTTAATATATTTATTGCAACTGGGTTCAGGGTATCTTCTACTTCTTCTTGTTTCTTCTTACTTGTTCTTACTGTTTTGTTTTGACTCTTTCTTGGCCATCAACCAGTTATGTAATGCGCAAATCGCGAGAGACAACATCTATGTCTTTTCTGGCCCAAGTTCCAATGGCTTTCTTAAAACCCGAAATCTATTTGCCATTATGCCAAAAACCATTTTCTACCACTCTTCTTGCTCTGGAAAGACGGTAGTTAAAAACACGATTTGGAGCTGGTTGATTTCTGAATGGATATGTTTTCATTATGTATCTTTTCAATGCGAATGCATCATACGCTACAAGTACATAGGGCACATTTAGATCTCGACCTGGAAGTGGCTGCTCATCAGGAACATTAAGTTGTTCATCTTTTAACGCATATGATAGACTACATGCGTTAAAAATTCATCCATCAGAAAGTCTTCCTTTGCCTCCTACATCGAAGTAAATTATTTATAGTTTGCATCTGCTAACACCGTTAGCACAACGCTATGCGTGCCCTTATAGTTGAAGTAGGAGTACTACCACTGTTAGACGGAGCTTTCATAACTACGATACAATGAGAAAAGTTCCAAATACTTTCAAAATCGGATGAAATTTTAAGCCACTCTTTAGTAGAGTTGGGAACCTAAGAAAATTCAAATAAATTATTGTGTTTACATTTTCATTTCATACTTTTCACATATATTTAGGATCTAAGTGAAAGCGCCGTTAACAGACTATTCTTAGGAGAGGCCCCATGTTCAGCTTATTCGTCAATACCAACAAAAGACGTACCAAGTACATCCAAAGCAAAAAAAAAAAAGAAAACGTGACGAGATACAATTTAAGGACGAAGACCTGCTTATTAAAAAGGCAAGCGCTTTACTCGATAAGCCAGCGGATGACCATCAGGTGTTCGGTGATTTCGTTGCATCTGAGCTCAGATTGTTGAAATCACACCAAAATATACTTCTGCTTCGCAGAAAATTCAAAAAGCTATTTGGAAGTATCGGAAATTGATAGCGAGGGCACTTTACTTGTTCCACACCTATATCGTGTACTCGTCTACCAATTATCCAGTTTTTGGCTTTTCAGATGGTAAAAAAGTAAATGCATATATAATTTACATACTTACTTTAAGATATTCCCTTTTCAGGCATTCATATAGAGCTCGACAAGACTCCGGCACAATGCTTGCAACTGTACTCACAGGAATGCGAAAAAGAAACATCAGAGAATGATATGAATCACCTGTAAAAATTAAATTACATCAATAAACAAATTATTAAAAGTTCATAAAAATGTTAATTATATTTAATACATACCCGTGGCTAAAAATCGCAATGTCAGGGCTAATCGCTCATTTGGTGGAATCGCAGGACGCATTACAGTGTCTTGTTTAGTTATGTAGTTTTTTACTTTTACTAATAAAAATTGAAATCACTGACTGACATGCGAAAAAAATTGTAATGGTTTGTTTCATCGCCATTTTGTAGCTCTTTTAAAAGGTTCTGATGCACTCCTTTTTCATCTCTTTTGCAAATCCACTCTTTCACCCACACTTTCTTTTTTTTGCAGAGTCTTATCTTCTCACTTTTTTTACGTTTAATTAAAGTTGCTAATATAGCAATAGCAGCAACTCTCGATTTTTGTTCCGACATAATATAAACACGTCGTTATTGCTTGACTTTCACAAAAGAACAGAACTTGCTAATGAGTTCACTTGCAAGCACTGCAAACAAAAAATGAAAACACGTGTAGACATAAACGCAATATATTGCACGAATAGCCATGCAAAAGTTTGCGTGCAAAACAAAAAATGATTGAAGCAAGAAATTTTCATGCAATATTTGCGTTGGTGTGAACAGTTGTGCAAACTTTTGCTGCAAATTATTTTCAACTTGCTGCAAATTGTTTGCATCGTGTGTACCTAGCTTAATGGTTCTACTCAGTGGCGGATCGTAGCTGAATTATCCACGAATCCTCGTCCATCGAAAGCTTTACCATAAATGTAAAGACACAAGGGGGAATTTACGTTTGTGTATTGCGAGTCTGGCAACACAATTATTCTGAAACTGTTGTTGTTCCTTAAAACTCACACGCGCGTCACATTGTTGGGTTTTCTGAGACGGTCATTATCAATATGTGAATTGAATAATGTTTCTACATCTCACTTATAAGACAAGGACAATGGTATAAGGATATGAAAGTTATTCGAAATTTCTAAGCCTGTACAGCTGAAAATACAACTTGTGTTTCTTTTCTTCTATCGACAATGCTACCATTTGGATGATTAATGTGTAATGGCCATACCATTTACCTTCCTTAAGCTTATTGATAACCAATAAAAACTTTCAAGAGACCCTAAACAGTTTTATAAATTCTTCAACTCTTCAATCTTCTGGCTTGCCATCCTCAGTATACCTAGATGATACAAAAATCAATCTGATCAGGCAGTAGCCGATCTATTTGCTGAGTATTTTCAATCAGTATACTCATCGAACATGTATAGTAGTAGTAATTCCTATGCTTTTTAAGCTCAAACGTCAATTTGCATATATGTCCCATAGTTACTGAGTCTACGCTCCTGAGTAAATTTAAGTCTGTTAAACCTGGCTACTTGCTGGTCCTGATGGAGGTGCCAGGTTGTATTCTTAGATACTGCGCGGATTCTCTTTGTGTGCCATTAAATAAATCATTAACTTTTCTGTTGATTCAAATGTGTTCGCCGATATATGGAAGGAATCATTTATATTCCACACCATAAAAATTCTTCTAAGTCTACGTTAAAAATTATAGGGGTATATCCAAGTTGTCTGCCATACCAAAAGACTTTGAAAAAATTATATGTTCTCAGCTGCAACACGGATGTAGGTCAATTATATCGCCTTATCAACACGATTTGTTTGGCGTAGATCTACTACAACTAACCTTCTTGAATCACTTCGCTTGTTATCAAAGGGTTCCAGGAAAAATGCAACTGACGTTGTTTGCACCGATTTTAGTAAGGCATTGATTCTGTTAGTCATTCTCTGTTGCTTCATAAATTAAATATTATTGGATTTCCATCAAAACTATTATTGTGGCTTCGGAGTACTTGTGTGGTCGAACACAAAAAGTTGTTTTTAAATCGTCTGTATCTAAACCTATTTTGCTTACCTCTGGTGTTCCCCAGGGTAATCATCTTGGTCCTTTGCTTGTAATTTGTTTATTAACGAACTCCCAGCTGTAATTACTAACTCTTGTTGTTGTTGTTGTTGTTGTTGTTGTATATGTTTGCGGATGATGTGAAGCTATGTTTCACCTATAATGACGCTTCCCTGTGTAATTTACCTGGTGCCGTACTAACTTACAAATTTTAAATTGTTCTATATGTAAAGTCAGGTCTTTTGTAGAAGTACCCCTCATAATGCTCACTACTTGCTTGATGCTTCACCACTTGACCACGTGTTTGAAATCAAAGATTTAGGCATTATTCGTGATCCTTAATTAAAGTTTGACGCTCATATTTCGTATATGGTCAATAAGGCCATTAATGTCCTTGGCTTCATCAAGCGGTGGTCGAAAGAGTTTATCGATCCCTACACCACTCAAACGCTTTGAACATCCCTAGTTCGTCCCATCTTGTAAGTGGTCCCCACAATACTCGATTCAGGATAGAACTGAATCTGAGCAAAAGAAATTTCTTCTATTTGCCCTTAGAAGTTTTATCTGGGTTCCTGGAGTTCACTTACCGCCGTATTCAAGTAGACTCCTTTTGATTAATCTTCCCTCCCTGTTAAACCGTTGAACTATGCATGGAGTATTACTTATCACTAACCTACTTAATGGTGAAATCGACTCATCACTACTTTTGAGACGGTTTAAAATTAATGTCCCAATTAGATCTTCACGTAACTTTTATCCCTTAGCCTTGATCGTTGCTTTAGCAACTATTTAATTCATGAACCATTTCGTGTTATATGTTCTGACTATAACAAACTTATTCTCTTGTCTCCTTGGAGGCCTCAACACCAGTACTAAAAAGATCGATCCTTTTTGCTTATCTAATTGTAACCGCTAATACTAATCTAAAGCTGGTCTGATTGGGTTTTTCTGGGTTTTTTCGCAATCCTCGCAACAAATGTGGACTACTCAATTTTTTATTGAATATCCCAGAGCTTTAACGTTAACTTTTAATTATATTTTCAGATTTATATATTATTCAATTTTTTACTTATTTTTATGTTTTAACTGTAAAACTCGTATATTAGCTAATATATATTGGATGGCATTTATTTCTAAAGATTCTTTTTGGGTGTTAATAATTGCGCGCGCTTGGCTTGAGCGTCACTGGAAAAGGGGAAAAAGGATGAAAGCTCAGTGTGTCCGAAACACACTTTTCTGATAAATCTTAATACTAACATCCATACCTTAATACAAGCTTATGATATATTAACATAGCATAGACAATCGATAGGAATACATATAATTACTTTACAACTCGGCCGTCCTGACAAGGAATCGACCCCGATTCCACTTATCTAAATCATATAATGCTCGGCGCCATACCAGACGGTGGGGTATTGCCCATGGTCAAACATCAAAAGCACAATTTTAAATCAGGAACAAGCCACGATTTTAGTTTAGATGACTCCAGCACACCGTCATACGGAAGCTGTGTGAGCTGGGAGCCCTCAACATATCGGACGAAACACTGATCGTTTGGAAGTTTCTTATGGATGACATAGGGACCGCGGTATCGCTTAGTGAGTTTTTTGTTTATGCCAGCCGTCGTATTAACATTCTTGATGACGACGAAATCACCTTCTTCAAAATTAACGGCAGGGCGATGATATTTGCTAAAGTACTCAGTGCTATACTCTGAGACGTGACAATGTTCTGAAGAGCAACTTTACGGGTGTTCACTAGGGACACTTCACCAATCAGCCTATCATCCAAACGCTCAGTTAACTCATTTTATAACAGCACCGCGCAGTTCGACACAAAAGAGGAGGACGGAGGGTGCAAATTTAGTTGCGGAGTGGATTGAATTATTCAAAGCGAACTCAATTTTCGGAAAGTGTTTCGCCCAATCGGCATGATCCCATGGTTCAGCCAATTTACTAAGCATGGGACCTAATACGCAGTTAACGCTTTCCACTAGGCCATTAGATCGAGGGGAGGCAGTGGCATTCTGGACATGGACTATATGATTGGACTGCAGGGAATCAGCAAACTCAGCGGAGGTGAAACATGTACCTCGATTACTAATAATTCAAACGGCAGAGGGGTTTTCGGAATACTATGCAGGGTAGCATTATTACTGTTAGCGGAAGGGGAGTATTAGATACATTTGAGGCAATTTTTAATAAAGTTGTTAACGTACGTTAATAACAATAATGTTTTTTAATCTGTGAACAAAATTTTTCAGTGGGCAGATGGCCTAGCTTCTCATGCACTGTTCGTATGACACTGTTAATCATTTCGGCAGGGACATAAAGTTGAAGTACGTCAGTCGGTGATCGGCGATACACGACACCATCTTGCTATTCAAAATCAGCAATCTCTTGGTTCTCCAGGACACTCCGGAGTTTGACAATTTCTGGATCACGGTTTTGCGTCAGTTGTAGTAGGAATCCAGGTGCACATCATCCACATATGCAGAAGTTTCTAGTCTACTGAGTGCATCAACATGAGGCATACAAATACCAGATCGATGTACAATGGTATAGCTATAATTTTCTAAAAGCAATGCCCAGCGGGCAATTTTCGCGGAAGATCCACCATTCTTAAGGGCTAACGCTAATGAATTACAATCTGTAATTATCTTAAACGGAATGAACTTCAGGTATGTCTCAAAACGCTTTAAGGCGAACACGATGTCCAGGGTTTCTAATTCATAGCTATGCAATTTGGATTCTGGGACAGAAGCGGTTTTCGAAAAATAACACACCGGATGAAATTTATCATCAGTTTGTTTCTGCAGGAGCATTGCTCCAAAGCCGGCGGAACTAGCATCACAATATAATTCAGTTTCAGACTTCGAATTATAAATAGACAGCACCGGTGACTCGATCAGTTTGGACTGCAGTGTTCGGATTGATTTAAGACACTCATCAGAAAAAACGTAAGGGCCATTTTTTTTCAGCAGGCGCGGCATCGGATAAGCAATTTTGACAAAGTCGGGTACAAAAGGCGGAAGTAAAAAGAAAAGAGACACAAACAGCGTTCCAGTTATTTCCTATCGCGGGGTTCCGGCAGACTTTTTATAGCTTGAAGGTGACCTGCTTTCGGGGTGATACCGGAAGAGTTCGCTAAATACCCCAAATACTCCAACTCCTTGTGCGCAAAACGACACTTAGACAATTTAAGGCGTAACCCATTCACTCGTAAGGTATAAAGTGCCTCTTTCAACACTTTCAGATGGGTTTCAAAATCACTCAACGCGATTAATATGTCGTCCTTATAAATCACTAAATGACCTCTATTGATCAAGTCCTTCAGCACAAAGTATACAAATCTAGCGAAAACTGGGGGACCATTGCATAATCTAAACGGCATGCGTACGTACTCAAATTGGCCATCAGGCGTTACAAAGGCAGTGTATTTAATTGAATCAGGATGCATCTTGACATGGTGAAATCCACTTTCTAAATCTAGTACAGTAAAGAACGATTTACCACCCAGATGTTCGACACAATCCTCTAACAGGGGAATCGCGAAGTGGTCACGTACAGTAATTTTGTTCAGCGGGCGATAGTCAACACATTTTCTTAATAAATTAATAAAATAGGAGTCTGACTTGTCAATTCAATTTTCATTTCGTAATTGGTTGGTTTAATCAGTTCGGAAGGGACATCAACATAAGAGGCGGAAATAACAGACTACAACATTGTAGATTGTTCTAACGGCAGAGTAGGCTCTATATTAAATTCATTTTCACTATCAGCAGGTAACTCGATTGCATTAATGGCTTCTAGGGCATCACCCAGCGAATGCTCAGACATGACGGAACACTCTCTTTCGGCGGTACAAGACTGTGATTCGGCAGGCATAAACTCATTTTCATTAAGCGACCGGGTTGACTCATTTTTAGTCATTGTGCGTTTGACATCTGTTTTGAACAAATCAAGTGAATTAAGTAAAGCAGTGAGTTTCACATTACAATCTCATTTCTCATTTCTTCATTGCTTTATTTCCATATTATTATATTTAGGTTAAAGCTAGCTTATTGTTTATTTACAGAGTTTAGACTTAATTTATGCCTGATCAGCTGAGATATTTTATTTACATGTTTAGAAATAAGTTGTTAATAAATTTAGAATATAAAGGAAAATGGATGAAAAAAACCTTCAAATGCAACTTAGGTACTATCTTAAAACTACAAAGAAGGGACTTAAGGCATTGACTATATATAAATAGTAATGCAAAGGCCCTATTAGCTCAAAACCTGAGCTATCTGAGATTTTTTAATTGTAAATTTGTTTTTAGAGTGACTGATGCGCTCATCAATCATTTTAATATCAGCTATTTTATGTAGAGATGTGGTTCTGTGATATCGTGGTAGGTTGAGGATCATTTTTAAAATTTTATTTTGGGCAACTTGGAGTTTTTTCAAATGTGTTACTGCCGAGCAGTTCCATATTCACATCCGTACATTAACATTGGAAGTATTATTGATTTGTAAATTGTTAACTTATTTTTATTTGAAAGTTTAGAGTGACGGTTTATAAATGGATAAAGAATACGAACAGTTTTGTTAATTTTATCTATGGTGTTACTTATATGGCTACTAAATAACAATTTTTGTCTAAAGTAATTCCTAAATATTTAACAGATTCCTCCCATGAGATTTTAATTCCATTCAGTTCAAGATCTGAAGTGGAAAGCGAACAAGGCTTACGTTTTTTGCTAAAAAATAGTGCTTTGGTTTTGTTGGCATTGAGCTTAATTTTCCAACTATAAAAGTATTCATATATGGAGTTTAGAGTGTTTTGTAAACTATTGTGAATATCCGAGTAACATGTACCAGAAGAAAATAGTATGGTGTCGTCTGCAAAGATTAAGGCCTTGCAACTTGAAGTCCTAGGAAAGTCAAAGGTGTAAATATTGTATAAAATAGGGCCGAGAACAGAGCCTTGTGGGACTCCGGCACAGATGGATTTTTTGGCTGACAAAGTTTCATTCAAATATACGCAGAAGTGTCTATCAGTCAGGAAACTTCTAATTATATGGATCAGGTAGACTGGAGTGTTACTGGCTCTCAGTTTGTGGATTAAACCGTCGTGCCATACAGTGTCGAAGGCAGCTTCAACATCCATGGTTACCAAGCCAACAGATTGCTTTTCAACGAACTTAGTTTTGACAAGGTTAGTCAATTTGTCCAAAGGGAAGATACAGCTATAGTGCTCTCTAAATCCATATTGCATTGATGGTAAAATATTGTTTTCATCAAGGTGGGTGTTGAGTCTGATCTTGATGATCCGTTCAAATATTTTAGATAAACCACACAGAAGGCTAATCGGACGATAACTCAAAGGAGAATTAGGAGGTTTACCTGGTTTTCCAATTGGAATAATCTTAGCAGTTTTCCATTCATGGGGAAAATAACCAATTTTCAGACAACTATT
This sequence comes from Scaptomyza flava, assembly GCA_030179655.1. Lineage (NCBI taxonomy): Eukaryota > Metazoa > Arthropoda > Insecta > Diptera > Drosophilidae > Scaptomyza > Scaptomyza flava. The sequence continues at coordinate 8,777 of JARNME010000184.1, read as the reverse complement.
AAAGATTAGTGTAACAAATTCAACTGCACCTGCTGGTAAGTTTTTAAGACAAATATTAGGTATTTTGTCTATACCATGTGATTTTTTGTTTTTGAGTGACTTTATTATGGATTTTACATTACAATCTATTTTAGTTTTATTCAAGGCTAACAATTGACATCTGGCATACTTCATTCTAAATTTACATAGTTTTATATTGGTTTTACAAAAAAAAGTGTCTGCCTAAAATCATTGGCAGATTTGTGGCACTATTAGGTAATACATCGAATGTATGCAAAGCTTTTTGGTTAAAAATACTGATGGCGCACTGGACTTTTCCCAAGGATATGAGTTGATTGTTACCCAGCCCACGGCAGAAGGCACTTCAGATTGCCGAATAAAACTTTTAGAACTACCCGAATCAAGAAGGGAAAAAAATATTTGTAAACTCACTGCTTTCCACTTGATTTGACATACAGGTAACATTCACCATCTGTAGATGATCTATCTATCTGCTAAGGCGTCTCCGCAACAGGAATGGGTGACGGCATCGGCAGCGGCGGCATTGTTGGCGACAGCATTTCCTATCTTTATCGGGCAGTTTTTGTAGATGTTGTCCGTTTTCCCATACTTAAAACAGGAATTTGCCGGTCTCAGGAGCTTCGGGCATTGGGACTTATTATGTCCAAATGCAGAACAATTATAGCACCGCACATCTCTTGCGGCAAGGGCGGCGCTCTTGGACGGCAGGAAACCAGCGGGTTGCACGGCAGCCACTTGTCGGCTTGCATTTGCCTGGACCCGACGTCTCTCATATCTTGCCAGCAATTTCGTCAGGTCGTCGATTGCATATAGCATGCCCACGGCTGGCGAGCTGTCCCGCAATCCATCGATGATGAGGTCCACCAACTCAGCCTCAGGGATAGTTGCCCCCATCATCGCTATCTCCTACATCTCGATTGCGTATCGCAGGTATCCCTCTCCTGGCCTAAGGCGTCGGCTCCACAGCGCTGCGTACACTTCCTACGTGCTTTTCGATCGCCCAAACTCGTGTATTAATATTTCCTCGTGTATTAATATTTCCTTGGGGGCTAAGGCTTTGTAAATGAGGCGTGTGTGCCTGCCGCCGCGCCGAGTTTACTTAGCCAGAGGGAGTTGGCAGTCGCATGTTAACTACCGAAGACCGACCATACGTGGTGAAGAGCCACATCCTGCTCGAGGTGCCCCTGCTCTAGACTAAATATGGCGGATCTAGAGAGGACAACTCGAAAAAAACCCGTAATCACCGGTGTTACCGTACCGTGCCCCTGTGATGAATGGCACTACGTTAGTGTGTCTTATAACGGTGGCTTCCGGATACCTGGCACCTCCGGTCGTATAAGTGCCCGATCCGGGTATGAGGCTCTGCCCCGGGGGATACCCTTTCCTCATCACTCGTGGGACCAAAACATGGATACTGCAGAAAATAAAATTATAGAAACCGGGTGCTCTAGCAGCCCCAAATCGACATTTGTCGAACATATCCGGGAGCCTGAGGTAGCTATGGACGTTTGTTCACAAAGCTCCAGCACCGACACCATCACCAAGGAGGTTGAAGAAGCCCTTCTTGCCTCTCCTAAGGCCGAGAAACCCAAGAGGATCGCGCTATCGGGAGCTGCAAGAAAGAGACTGCGCAGACACCTCGCAAATGGCGTTCCCATGGAGGAGGCTAAGAGGCTCGCACAGAAGCCTATTGGCCCACCCATGGCTATGCCCAGCAGAAATGGTGTAGCAAACAAGCGGGGTAGATCGGCAAACACGACCCCAGAAGAGGCGTCGAATAAGAGGGTCATGCTGAAGACCGCGGCACCTAGTGCCCTGGCGAAGGGTGATCCTGCAAGCGTGTTGCTTGCCACGGTGGCTCCAGTAGCCTCCACAGCCGCAACTGCGGCTGGGCAAGTAGCACAGGAGCAGCCACCCCAAACCGGTGGTATGGCATCTTATAGGGATGTTGCCAGCTCATCGAAGATGGCAATACTCCCAGCCGACTACCCCAACAGTTTGCTCACTACGGAGCAGCTTGGCAGCATCCAAGCCGCCATCTTGTCAAGGGTGATGGAGCTGAGGCATGGCTCTGTGAAGCCGTTATTCTCTGGCTGCACCTTTAGACCAGGATGGATGGCCATCACTTGCGGAAATGCGGAGACGGTTGAGTGGCTGTGCACAGAGGTGCCTAAGCTCCGGCTGTGGAAGGATGCCCGCATTAAGGTAGTCCCCGAGGCAGAGGCTCCACGTGCCGCTGTTTTTATTGGCTACTTTCCGCTTCCGAATGCGGACATGAAGACGGACGAGATTCTGAAACTCGTCGAAGGTCAGAATAGCGGGCTGCGAGTGGGAGACTGGCGCGTCTTTCACCGGGAGATGAGGCAGCACATGGCTATTATCACCTTAGCACTGGACCCTGTTTCGGCCAACCGGCTGAAATCGCTAGGATTCCAGCTGAACTTCGCGTGGGGCAAGGCTACCCTTAAGCCTAAGGCCAGCGCGCAGTCGAAAGAACAGGCAGTGGCTCATGCTCTCGTAGCTGAGAAGCCCACCTGCTCCAAGACTGCCATACCGGACGCGGCAGCAACTACACCACAGGGTGTTGCTGAGGAGACTCATGCGACCCCTGGGCTGCCTGCAGCTAACAGCACAGTCCGGACCCCCAGCGGTGGTGAGGCATGTGGCACCGTAGCTGCCCAGGAGCCCGCAGCACCGAAAAAGATCCTGCGCCCTCCCCTTTACGGGCGCATCACGCGCGGAACCGGGCGCGTGAATAAGGGTGCGAGGCGCACTTTAGAAGAAGAGGCCCTTCTAAGCACAAACCGAGGCCGGAAGATGGCGGCCAGAGGCCGCAAGAGGGCGGACTAATGTCCTGTCCCCCTCCCCCCACCCTTCCCAACACCCGGAGACACCTAAGATGTCTCCAAGCAAACCTCCACCACGCAAAGGCCGCTTCTGACGTCCTCTGTGAGAGGTTTGCTACCATGGACATAGCATTTATCCAGGAGCCGTGGATAAATGCCGGACGTGTCCTGGGGCTAAGCACCACATCCGGTAAATTGCTATATGCAAACAACCTACCTCGCCCTAGAGCGGCTTTGTTAATTAACAAAAATCTAACATATGTTCCCCTTTCACAGTTCATCACTGAGGACCTGGTGGCAGTCTGGGTTAAATACCCACTGCCCATGGCGAGCAGGAGGCAGTGCTGGCCTCCGCCTATCAGCCCGGTGACTCAGATGTTGTGCCTACGGCGGCTACCTGTGCCCTGGTAGAGCATTGCCAGAGAAACCGGCTCCGATGGTTAATCGCCTGTGATGCTAATGCGCATCACACGGTCTGGGGGAGCAGTGACATCAACAAAAGAGGTGAGTACCTTCTTGAGTACATTATTAGTAACAACATAAGCTTACTAAATCGAGGCAATGAGCCCACATTTATTAATGCAATCAGAGAGGAAGTCCTCGACCTAACTCTCTGTAGTCTTAACATGTTGTCCGTTGTCTCAAACTGGCACGTTGCGAGTGAGATCACTATGTCAGATCACCAGCACATTAGATTGATATAGGATGTGCCTTGCAATGTAGCCTAGTTACTAGAAATCCCAAAAACACCAACTGGGATCTTTTCTGTTTTGAGCTTGAGCAATCCAGAGACTGCTCCACCCGTCCGATATTGTCCATTGACGAGCTAGAGCGTGAAGCTACTGTGCTTCATACGAACATTAAATCGGCTTATCACGCTAGCTGCGAACAAAAAGTTCGTAAGACCAGAAGGGCTGTTCCCTGGTGGAACAAGAGCCTTGACGATCTCAAAAAGGCTGCGCGAAAGCTCTTCAATAAAGCAAGAGTGGGAAAACCACATGGGATTCCTACAAATCTGCTTTAACGCTCTATAATAAAGAGCTGAGAAGGTCCAAACGGGCTACATGGCGCCAACACTGCGGGCAGATTTCAAACCTCCCGGAAGCTGTCAGGCTACAAAAAGCCCTTTCCAAGGACCACTCAAATGGCATCTGTACGTTGAAAAAGCCAGATGGAACACACACAAACGACCCAAGGGAAACGAGCAGCCTTCTTTTGACTACTCATTTTCCCGGGTGCGTGGCTGTGGAGCAGCACAGCTCAGAGGGTGAGGCACCAACCTACCTCTCTGGGACTGGAGAGTGCCCACACCTGCGAGTGGCTATGGTGGCAGACTCCAATAGGGCTGTGGGAAGGGAACCCCTCTATCCCTCAGAACGTTTTGGAAACTTACCCTATAGACTGTTTCATCAAAATAGCGTACAATGGGCTATACAGAGCTTCAGTCCATACAAATCCCCTGGGCCAGATGGAATATATCCATGCTTGCTGCAGCGGGGACTGCACCAACTCGCAATCCCCCTGGTCCGTTTATTCCGAGCTAGTCTCTTGTTTGGACACATACCAAGCAAATGGGCTAAAGTGAAAGTTGTGTTTATTCCTAAGGTAGGGAAGAAAGATTCCCAATTGCCTAAGTCCTATAGACCAATTAGTCTTAGCTCCTTCTTCCTTAAAACTATGGAGAAGATAATTGACCAGCACATCAGGGAGACGAATCTCAAGCAGCTTCCCTTGCATAAGTACCAATATGCGTACCAAGCTGGTAAGTCAACTGAGACTGCCATTCATTGCCTTACAACAACCATTGAAAAGGCCATTGGCGCTCAACAAATAGCACTATGTGCCTTTTTAGACATATCAGGAGCTTTTGACAACACGTCATATCAGGCTATCCGTGCCTCTCTTGTACATAAAAATGTACCCACACCCATTATTAGGTGGATTCTGGACATGCTTAAATCCAGAATAATAACTGTAGACCTTGGAGGAACCATGACCTCAATCACAGCCACAAGGGGGTGCCCTCAAGGGGGAGTACTCTCTCCTCTCTTGTGGACTCTGGTCATCGACGAGCTACTCTATAAGCTCAACGACTTAGGGTTCGCCACTCAAGGCTACGCTGATGACCTAGTCATCTATATAGTGGGCTGGCATGAGCAAATCATCTCGGACCGCATGCAGCAAGCTCTCAACATAGCCAACAGATGGTGTCAGGACAAAGGATTGTCCATAAACCCGTCTAAAACTGTTTTAGTTCCTTTTACCAGGAAAAGGTCTCTGTCTCTAACAAGACCATCATTAAATGAATCTACCATTGACTTTTCGGTTGAAGCCAACTACTTAGGAGTTACACTTGACTCCAAGCTCAACTGGAATGCACACCTTGAAAAGACCATAAATAAAGCCACTCGAGCACACTTCGCTTGTAACAGGCTTTTCGGTAGAACATGGGGTCTAAGTCCCAAAATGATCTACTGGTCTTTTAACACTGTGGTTAAACCGATCCTAACCTATGCATCTCTTGCTTGGTGGACGAAATCTACCCAGAAGACAGCTGCGGCTGCACTTACCAAACTACAACGACTAGTCTGCATAGGCATCACTGGAGCCATCCGAACATGTCCCACTGCAGCACTTGGAGTTATAACTGGCATACCCCCTCTACCCATCACCTTGAAAAAGGAGGCCTGCCTGGGGGCACTTCGCCTTCAAAACATCACTAACATAAAAAGTGGTGATCTTACCGGGCATCTTCGGGTTCTTGAACCCCTAATAAATGAGCCCATTCTGCGCGTAACTGACGAACAGAAACCAAAACTTGTTTTCCACAGAAACTTCTCTGTAGTCTTGCACACCAGACATGATTGGAAAACAAAATCAATATCTCTACCCAGTGGATCACAAACGTGGTACACTGACGGGTCAAAACTGGAAAACGGCGACACCGGGGCTGGTAGTTTTGGACCAAGGTTCAACAAGTCCATAGCCATGGGAAAGTCTCCAACCATTTTCCAAGCAGAGATATACGCTATAGAAATCTGTGCTCGTGAATGCCTTCGCAGGAAAATGCAAGGTGCACGGATTTACATCTTCTCTGACAGTCAGGCGGCGCTCATAGCGCTAAGATCCTTCACGCTCTCCTCCAGACTTGTAGAGAACTGTTTCCAGCAGCTGAACGCCCTTGCCTCAAAAAACATCTTAACGATGGGCTGGGTGCCGGGGCATGAAGGCCACATAGGAAACGAGGTAGCAGACTCCCTAGCAAAACGCGGGGCGATGTCACCACTAATCGGCCCTGAACCGTTCTGTGGACTCTCGAAAGGACACAAAAGAGAACTGGTCAGGAAATGGGAGGAAAGGAAATAAGTCGCCACTGGACCGACAGTGCAGGGCTGAGACTAGCCAAACAATTTCTCTTCCCCAGATGACGCGATCAAAACGCATCATCAATCTAAAGAAGAACGAAATACGTATTCTAACAGGCTACCTAACGGGTCATTGCAACCTAAGGTATCACCTTAAGAAATTAAAACTTTCAGAAATCGACACATGCAGATTCTGTGAGATGGAGCCTGAAACATCAGAACATATTCTATGTGAATGCCCCTCGCTAAGCAGACGTCGACTTCTACAACTAGGAGGTGAACTCATTCCCCCCTACAGGATATGGGAACATATAGACCCTACCAAAGTGCTCTCTTTTATTAGAAGCCTTGGTATAGAGGCTCTACCCTAATTCCTACAGGCCGGCACAAAAGACCTAACATCTGGTCGCAGTGCAGCAAGGCCCTGGTAATAATAATAATAATAATATTTCCTTGAGCTGTTCGTAGCCGCGAACGGTAATTGTGCGCATGAGGACGGCTGCCGTGCTTTCTAATGATCGGCGGCAGGCGACCAATCGCATACGTGCATCTAGTTGCAGCATCTCGCAGGCGTCTTTCAAGTCCCTAATCCACTTTTTCACATCATACGCGTTGTCTGCCGATAATCGCGGAACCATAGACTCAATGACACTGACATCCGTTACGCGTTTACTTGTTACACTGGGTGGGGCACCGAGCTGCTGCTGTAAATTTGCAATTTGCTGCTGCAATTCTAATATTTCCTTCTGCTTGCATAAATTAGCCAAATTAGCTGGTCATCCGTAGAGGCGGTTGACAGCGGGGCATCAACATTAGTAGTTGACGGCAGGGTCAGCTCTGGGACGGCAGGCAGCGGGTCAGCAACAGGCACGGTGGCAGCGAGGTCATCGCTGCACTATGGTGAAAATGACCACTTTATCTGGCATTTGCATGTTTTTTAAATTTTTCTTATTAGCACAAATTTGCTATTAACGTTTTAAGAAAAGATCAGACTTCTATGTCCCGAACTCAAAATGTTAAATTTAACAGTCCCATGCGAGCATAACAATTGTTAAGTCAGCTGTTGCAATCGAAAGCACGTGCGGCTAAGTTTTGTAAATTGACACAATTAGAAGAAAATGAAGTCATGAACACTGATTTCGCAGGTTTGCACTATTTTTTTAATATACTAATCTTTCAAACTGTGCGTGTGTGTACTAATATTTTGTCTTTTTATGAGCGCTTCTAAAGCTGGAATTTTTATTAAAAAATTTTGACTTTGGTAAGGATTATGTAAAAGAGTTTAGAATTGTTTAGGTGTTAGTCCAAGTGATTGTTGCAGCGTTGTCAATTCTGAGTTAATAGGTATTGGTCTTAATTTCCTCTTTTTCCCTCTTTTGGCGCAATTTGCATTTTTAGGGGTAACCTCGTTTTTTCCAACGTTTATTTGTTTGCTGTAATAGCGAGAGGGGTCGGCACGAGCAAGATAAGGCAACTCAAGATATTTTGAACTGCATGCGTGCAATAATGTCGATGAAAATATTTTAAAAGGAAAAAGCCACAAATTGTGCAACAATTTGTATTATAATTGGGTTAAATGTAATAGCATTTTTAATAACTTTGAAAAAATACATTCGCAATGGATAAGCGATACTACAACTTTGCCTTTAAAAAAAAGTATTAGACCGGTTGGACGGCCACTTCTTCCATTGGTAAGGCGAATGGCTCAAAGACTGCAAGCAGCGGAACTATCCAGATTTCAAGGTAATAATGTTTCTTGCTAGCTTATGCAGCATCACTCTAGAAAACACAGCCGATTTGAATCTCTGGGCGATGGTGTATAAATGAGCTTTGGATACATCAGATCCAACAATTTCTTCCCTTGAGGTAATTCAGCTTCTTTCGTATGAATGCTAATACATAAACGATTTGTCAGAACAAGATGAGTTTGAAGACAACAGCCTACTTTTTTTTGAAAACATTGAGCTGAATAATTTTTTTTTTTTTTGTTTTTTTTTTTGTTTAACAATCTTTATTCAGGATCTGTCATGTTTTGACAATGGCTAAACTTTGTGGAGAGATTGACGGTTACGTATACTTAACACTGACGTTAACTATATTTATGACGTGTCAAATCGGAAAGGGAGGTCAAGGGATGGAATCTTGAGAGCCGTCGGGTCTGATAGCTGTTGTCCAGCAGCTGTTGCGCCAATACATTGCTGTGGTTCTCGAGTTTAATCATGTATTTCTGGCTATATTTAGTGATTGTTTCTTGTACCGTGGGCATATTTAGGTCATTATGAATTACGTTATTTCTTACAAAGTACGTGCACCCACAAGTGTGCGCAGAACTTTGTTTTGGAATCGCTGAATGATTTGGATGTTAGAGGCAGCTGCAGTTCCCCAGATCTGAATACCGTAGGCCCAGATGGGCTTGAGAATCGCCTTGTATAAAAGGACTTTGTTCACTAGACTGAGACGAGAGGAGGTCTTAGCAGCCAGTACGACCTTTGAAACTTATATTGAGCTGTGCTCTCTTGTTTGTCAAGTGTGCTCTCCAATTCAG